>JANEYF010000526.1:1667500-1875000 GCA_029963845.1 Rhamnusium bicolor | reverse complement strand
GTGTCCATCGTTATTATGTTTAATTTTGATTTGAATCGCCGTGAAATGTGGTTATACGTTGGAAAGTATTTGTATTTATTATTATTACTCATTAATTAAAATTACCAAAAAAACAACATAATACATTAATTATTTCAACTCATCAATTACTTTAATATTATCGATATATTAAGTCTGTTTTGAAACGTCTTTCATTTATCTATCAAGGATTATTCCTTCATAAATTCATATTTTTAATTAAATCTGTTACTTTCATTACCATTTATGTACCAACAAATTTCGGGCGCTTCTAGATTATTCAACAAATATCTTTATCTACAATATGTAGTGATTTAACCTGTACCTTCGCTAAAATAGTGATTGGCTAGGATTATTCTGTAAATGGTTACCCAATTTCAGCTCCACAGCATGCAGTATTTTCTATAGAGCGGTATTATCTCGCAAACGTTCCTACAGCAATTTATTAAGTGTACCTTTTTGATGTAATTTTGGCGAAGAAATCATATTCTAGTATCAAATTGCAACCCCTCTGGTTTCGTACGCCTATGCTTGATATTAATTTTGGCTAATACTGTACAATACTTATTAATACTAAGTAAATCATGAACCAAGTCTTATCGCTGTATATCAAAGAGTTCCTGAAATATTAAATGAAAAACAGTTTTTAGGGGCCACCTTCGATGGACCGGAAGCATTTGCTGACCCATGTTTACGGAATTTCTGTTTTTGCAAATAGAATCAACCCCCGGATTTTGCTCCTCTAATTTGGATACACCCTATATACTTTAGCAGGGTCTTTATTTACCCAAAAAATTTTCAGGCCAACGTTTCATGTAAGGGAAAAGTTTTTATTTTGAACTTTACGTAAGTCTATGTTATCAATGCTATAAAGTAATCAATCTACTAATGAAACTTAAAACTACATTTTGTCTTCAGTGATGTAGCTAATTATAGTGTAAATTTATCAGCAGGTTTTTAATATAAAATTAAAGATAAATTCAGGACAAATACGGAAAAGCAAAATATTCTCCTGGCTGGCCAACCAAAGAACATATTATGATATAGCATTCTATTTACACACACCGGCAAATTTAAAAGAGCGGGTAGAGAACGGCTAGTTCTAAACAGCGTCGAATTTCCCACTACCAATTGTCATTTTTGACACATTTGTGAAAACTCGAAACTTGTAATTACATGCAGACATCTCTTTAAGTTGTTGCCTTACATTTGATACGCGTATTTTCTCTAGATAAAAGTTCGTGGTATTTGATAAGTAAGCATTTAAATTTATTTATTTAATTTTTGTTTCCTATCGTCAATTTGATGGCAAACCAGTTTATAATGGGTGATATAACACTGACTGATACCGCTAGGGCTGCAGCAGATCGAAAAATGGTAGAATTTTCAGTGAGGTTGCCAAAATGTTTGGTAAATCAAAATCGATTTTTCAGCGCGCATCGTAGCATTAGATGTTGGAGGCAAACTGGAGTGTATGTGACAAGACGAGGTCAAGACAGAACACGCTCAACCACGGCTACAGATGATCGACTTATATGGTTGCAAATACACCGAAAAAGACGACAAACGGCAATTCAAACAAGAAACATACTGGAAGAAGTTCGTAAAATCAGCATAAGTGAGTGTACAGTCAGAAGAAGGCTCACAGAAGTTGGTGTGAGGTCGTATGTGCCACTAAAAGCACCAAAACTTCATGGACGTCATCAAGTAACGCGACTAGACTGCTCGAGAACACCAGAATTGGAATTAAGAACAATGGGGTCGTTTCATTCACGCGAGCGCCGTTTCTGCGTAGGGAAAGACTGTATCGACGTCAAGGAGAACAAAATGCATAATTGAATTTTACTCCTACTGTCTCTTTTAGTGGAGGCTAAGTTATGGTGTGTAGCGATATTCTCCAAGACTATGTAGTACCTTTCGCCCCACATATCGTGGATAATTTCGTTTTCAATGCAAGACAATACTCACCCGCACGTCATTCGCAGTGTAATTAACTTTTTAAACCAAGTGGGTATAACGAAAATGAATTGGCCAGCATTTTATCCAGGCCTGTATCCGATTGAACATTGCCCGGGATACGCTAGACAGACGAATTAGGTCAAGAATTCCTGCTATCCAAAAGACAGAAGACATGAGAGATGCTTTAATGTAGAATAGGAGAGTTTGCCTCAAGAAATGATCGACGGCGCGATCACAAGTAGGGGAAGACGGATTACTGCAGTCATAAGGTCTCGTGTGGGAAACATATGTTTATTTTTTCTTATTCATTAGATGTTTAAAACAAGTCAAAGTGTACAATTATTCCTCTGTGGCATAACCGCTATTTCTTTTTATTTTTATTAACAGGCTTCAAAAATGGGACAAATCTTTGCAAAACAAATTGCAATTAGTTAGCTTAAGTTATACTTATAAGAGATTTCGTTACAATTAAAAAAAAAAATCATGGGGAAAAATTCGAGTTAATCTCCGTTGCTTTAAATGTGCTATTTTTTTAATTCGTTATTTTCAAAAAAGTAAGCTGTGTATTTTTAAAGTTACACTGAACTTTTTCTATTCAGAAAAAATGAATGAAAATAATTCCGAATGAATCTGTTCGAGTGGTGTTGTGTTGTGATCGAGGCTGCCGTGATAAACTATGATTTAAATATGTAATGAGTAAAAAAGTCTGTGGGCTTGTTAGTTGCAAGTTGTATTATTTATAATTTCTCGTCAACACCCAGCCCGGCCTTTGAAGTGACGACATTTGATTATATTAAATGAAGAAAGAACACTAACTGACATACGGATAACGTTTATCATAAATCTTCTAGGAAATTAGATTTACACAAATTTTAACACATTTCTGTGATCGCAGAAGGATTGCTTGTAAAGTAAATAATCTTTGAATATTGTGTTATTTTAAAAGCAATTTTGTATCTGTTTATTTGAGCCGGCGTCGAGAAGTAATTAGCACTGTTATTTAATGTATATATTAATGGATTGTTTATTAATGTTGGGATATTTTATTATAATCCACCATTAACATGATCGATGTTTCATTTTCTAATATAAAGCAACAGAGATGATTATTTGCTTTTAAAATTATTGAACAGCAAAATTCCTGTAAAATCTAAAGCATGTCAAGGAAAAAATTGTTTATTGTCTCATTTTATATTTTTACTGGACCTTTTTTTCCTTCATATATGACTTACAAGTTATAAAGTTTTCTGGCTGAGAGTCGAACTCGGGAATCGTAACCGAGATCTTGCCGCTTGGTTGGACAGAGGAAACTTTTTATTGATAAATATTATACAGAGATATGTCACATATGTATGTTGCTTAATAGTCTATAAATAAGATTCCAAGTCAACAAATAAATAAAAAAAATAATCAAAGGTTATTTCCTTTCATTTAACACAGGAAAAATCATTAGTGCAACTCAAAAACACCAGTCAGATATTTGCAGATATATTTTATGGCTGATTCAACAATTTATTAAAGCAAAATGCCTAGAAAATGTAGATGCCTTAAATGTTACGAAGAGGGAAATTGCCATTTTCGGCCGGAGTTTTTAAAAATTAACTTCCACCATAATATAGACAATATAATACGCAAAATGTCTCCCAAATGTCAGTTCACCTTTCTAATAAAGCAAGAATTTTTTTTTAAATTTAATACGTTATTTCAAACCAAGGATCAGACTTTATGTAGCTGAAAAAATTCCGTGAATTTTCCAGGTGTTCCATAACAAAAATTTCGTATTCCCAAGATTTTTAATTTCATAAGAAAATACATAATTTCTTATACCTATTGTACTTAGTGCGAGTGATGCAGAGTATATTATATTATTATTAAATTAAACATAAACACAATAAAGTCAAATAATACCAAACCAAACGCATTCTCGCGCACCATCGGTCACAGACATCAACACTTGATTTGTTGATAGATTAAATTTCTGTAACGTCTCCAGCACCAACCGCGTAATTGTTTTGCTAGTACACTCAGTATTTTCCTAGCTAGTAATAGTGGAAATGTCAGTTTAAGAGGGTCCAGTACACGTACTATAACATATACTATAGAATTTTTTTACGATCTGTCGTCTCGCTAACACATAACCACAGTCGTGTATTCTTTAATACACATTTGATCTTATTCACAATGTCGCAGATGGTAAATTATTGTTTAAATTAAAATCGCAATTAAAGAAAATAAATAAATAAGAATGGCAGTGGAAACATTGGAAACTAGTAGGTAGTTTATTGTTTTCTAGATTGTTGCGCAAAATTCCCTGATTTTTGATAAAATTTATCAAATTCCCTGATATTTCCATGATTTTTTTTTAAATTTTTAAAATCCCTGATTTTTCCAGGTTGTCCAGGTTTTCCATATGAGTCCGAACCATGGCATAGTTAGGACTATGGCATAACATGACATTAGGGGTACAATAAGATCACGCGAAATCCGCTAATTTATATGCTGTGGCTAAAACGATTTTTATATAATTTTAGCCACATTTCTGCGAGCATAAACTGTTTCAAAGTAACTTATATAGCAGTAATAAACAACAAAACACAAAATAATTTACATATTATATTTAGAGCTTAGCAAATGATGATTAATATAAAATTAACGCCTTTGTTTATGACTTGGATTGAGACTAGTATTTAATTCTAGCGTCATGCGGGGATATCTCGACTTTCGCATAAAACTATAAAATATAGGCTATGCAACGTTAAACGAAATTTAATTAAACAACTTTTATATCCTTCTGGTCATAAAAAGCGACGCTATTATTACAATGTAACACAGCAACGACATAAATTCCACACGTTTAAGCGGCATAATGGTGGTTGAAATTGGTAAGTAAATGTTTTAACTTACAACATATTATTACAAATCTATATTGCCACGTTATAACATGGCTTTTAACGCAATTTGTCTCGTTGATATAAAATCTTGGATGGCAGTAAAACGTCCTTAATCCGAATTAAGACTTAGTAGCGGCAATTAATTATTTCTTTCTGTCTTTCTCATTCACTTGGTGTCTTGACGATTCTTAACGTTTCGATAATACTGTTACGCCACTGAACTGTGTAGTGAATAGATGAGACTGGAATTATACGAGAATGGCCGGAAATGTTCTGGAATGTTCTAGACCGCGTATAAATAAGATGCACGGTGAGCCGAGTCTCAGTCTTAAGTTGAACGTGAACGAGTAAAGAAGAAATAAGAAAGAGACCTACAAGTGTTAAAATGTGATTATAGTTAAGATATTCATTAATCTATTGTTGTTAATTACTAATTGGTTAATAAAGTAGTGAGTAAGTGTTACCTGGACTTTCAATCAACGAATCTACGAGTATAGGTGCTTGTATGGATAGCAAACACGTAACAATTTGGTATCGGAAGTGGATTGGAAGAGAAATTTCTGGAACATTCGAAAATGTTCTACAGTGTTCTTCTCAGGAATTAGTGGTGAAGAATTAAACTACTGGACAGTGTTTGAAGACTATTTCTGGACCAAAGAGTGACAATAAAGTGGATTTTCGAGAAGTTTCTAGAACATTCGATTTAGAAATAGTTGCAGATACGCGAGTGCCGCTGACAATAACGTGTTGTGGACTGGGAAAAAAGGACAATTGGTGCAATTTCGTGAAATTTCTAGAACACTCTATTTAGAAATTATAGGAGATACATGATTGTGTCGACGAGAACGTGTTATAGACTTCAAAACAAGACTATAAGTGACTTTTCGTGAAAATTATAGAACATTCGATTTGGAAACCACAGAAGAACTGTGAACTGTGTTAACGAGAACGTAGTATAGACTCTAAATAAGACTTTCTAGTGTTGTTTCAAGATTTTTCTGGAACATTTCGTTACAGAATAGACGTGATACATATATTGTATGGACTTTATAGTGTAATAAACTTTATTCTGAACTGATTTACGTGTCGTGAGTTAATGCCAACAACAAGAAGCATGGCGGAGAAGCAAACATGATTTACTTGGAAGAACAGAAAAGAGAACGCCAGGATGAGAAAGACGAACAAAGAAAAATTATGGAAGCGCAAGAAAGAATACGAAAAGAGGAAAAAGAAGAACAAGAGAGAATACGGCAGGAAGATAAATATGAACAGAGAAAAATAATTGAAGAACAAGAAAGAAAACGCCAGGAAGAAAAAGAAGATGATGGAGGGCCTGGAAATAAGGCTACTGGAGGAAGACGACGATATAAAGAGGAGCCTAGAGGAACAGCAGGCAGCCATTTTATCTCTCAATGAAAAATTTAAAGGTGACGTTATTGAAAAAGTTAATGAAATTAGCAGTTGGAACATTTATTGATAGAGTAAAGGACCAGAAGATTAGACGAATCCTTAAATTGGCCAGACACAAACAAAGTAGTGAGGCCCTAGTACATGCACTTGAAATTGAGGCTGTCTATGAGGATACCACACAATCAGACCAGTGAGTGCGAGCCTTCGTGGAAGAGACCCTGGCAGATAAAATCATGCAAGTCGTAGTAACCGAGTTACAGATGTTCATCGTACAACTATTAACAAAGACGAATTCCCAAACGAGACAAGAATAAAATAGCTATCCATGACCAAAGTTTGATCAACACCATAAAAATAAAAATTCTATATGACTTTTATGTTTCAACGTTAATAAGAGGTAAAGCAATATTTACTACATAGTCGTATCCTCGGTTGTATCTAATTGAATATCAAAAACGCTCTGTATATGCATACCTTGACAATCCCTAGTATATCTCTATTTAGTACTGCAAACATGGATATCACACATAATAACAACATTACCAATATCTGCCATTCCACATTTGGAATCCGGTAGAAGCCAGTGATTACGACAATGCGTTAGGAATTTCCCTGATATTATGTAGTTGTGATTATGGATTGCAAGAGGAACGTAAAAATGGTCTTCAGGGAAATATCTCTTCGGAACGGGACAGAATATATTTAATTTTACTAATTTATATCTTATGTATCTTCGTTTGACACGTAATAATAACTTTTATAAATGAATTTCTATGTGTGTTTCTGAATTTTCCCCATGAATGTTGCTTTAGTGATAGATAAAGATGATAAGTGAAGTCGAAAAACTAATTTTAGGCATATATAAAATACGTACGTGAGCATGAGATTTAATAACTGCAATTGCAATTTACAAAACTTTTATAACCTGAGATAAGTAAAAATGAAGCATGAAAAATATGATTACAAAAAATTATCAAGTTTCTCTTGAGATTATGCTGAATATATTTTAACCTTCTTGACCTAATCCCAGATTTTTTGATAGGTCAGTATTAATTAATTGAGTTGGTTTTTGAGAAGTTGCTAAATCAGTTGTGATGTTTGGTTATTGCAAAGAAGAGATCTATAGAAACCTATTCACAGGAGTAGACGCTGTAGAGAGGCTGATATTTAATATATTATTATTAATTTTATATTAATATAAAGAACGAGTTCGATAAAAATGAATACAGACCATTATTGTAAAGAGTTGTCAGATAGCCTTTCCACTACTGTGTAAGTAGGTAAGTTGTATCATGATAGATTGATTATTCGTATACCATGTTTTAATATCTGACTCGACCAAATAGATAAAAAAATCCAACGTTAACGAATGATTTTTCTCAAATCTCTCGATGGTAGTACATTCTTGATAATACAGTACTGATTATGGCAATGAGACGAACGTCAGGTGCGAAACATCGTACGAAGACATATCACTACGAAATTCATAATATAATCTGGAACTCCAATTGGTGTTTTGACCTTAAGAAAATGTCCCTATATTGAGGGCCGCCATACTGTGGGCAATCTAGTTATGTATATTCCAATTTATTATTGATAATAATTAATGATTTCGCGATACCGCACTGGGTTTCGATTTGGCAGTTGTCATTTTTGGACGGTTCTTTATGTGATGTGATATGACTGGATTTATTAACTACTTTTTTAGCCTGATTTGTTAGTTTTATTAGATCTGTTCTGTGTTTATAAGAGTTTTTGAGTGGCATTTTGTGGTTATTATTTGCTGTAGAACTTCTCTGTGCGTTTAATTAAAAATACATTGTTTTGTTCCTGATTGCGAAAGTTCCACCAGAGAAAGCGAAAAAGTGTAACATTCCATGCGTAAGTCTAGTTATAAGCGAACACCAATAAGTATTGTAATTTTTGATAATTGATAAAACATTTTTAAATCACGTTGCTGTTTTCTCTTCTCAAATTTTCGAGGGCTTATAACCTTCTGTAATTGGTGAATATATAGCCAATATAAATTGCCCACAGTATGGTAGCCATGTAGTAGGAGACATGTTATTTGTATTATATTATAGATTCAGATTATATTAAGAAATTTGTGCTTATCACAGATACATTTCAAAATGAACATTATCATTCTTTGATATTCTTCTATGTCTACAGAATCAGAAAATTTCATCACATTTTCTATGTATTTTATATCAGATGTGTATGATTTCATTTCCAATCTCACTAAAATTGTTAAGAGTATTCTCGATGAGACAAGCGTGATGTTACCATTCCTTTCATTTCAGGCATAGATTGCAAAAATTAGTAAGACCATTGGAATTAAATTATAACTTTCTTACGTGCTTCTAAAGAACAATTAACTTTATTATTTTATCTAATAATTACTAGTGGAAAATAAATTTCCGAAAAATTTTGTTGAAGAATTGAGAGGAAGATAATATTAGACTTTATAGCACTTAGGAATATCTAAAGCCGGGTACTCATATGCGCTCCGTATCTGTATTTGTATCATGTATTGTAACGGATACTGTAACAAAATTTTGAATGTGTACGTCTTGCGTTCCATGTTCGCGAACTTACTAAGAACATGAAGAGCGATCCGAGCGCCTGTTGGTAAACGCCGCGAACACAAAGAGGAACGGTCCAGTGTTGTGGACGGTTCGTAGCTGGAACGCAAGTCAGTACGTGTCAGTGTTCCGATTATGTATCGAAACACTGCATGTTTCCAAGACGACATGTTGCTGTGAACTTGCTTCGAACACTGCGGGTCAAGATGATCGCAGGTCGTTACGTCGACTATTCGCCTAGGCGTACATACAGCGAACTGATACTGTAACTGTTACAATACATGATACAGATACAGATACGGAGCGCATATGAGTACCCGGCTTAAGATATTACTAGGAATTTTAAAGACAAATTTTTATAGCATTGGCATTGGTGGGAATTTGTTACTAGTGTGTGTATGCTTCGGTTCAGTCAGGATGGATGAAATTATGGAAGTATTACGAAACAACAAATGGACGTACTTAGGGCATGTAAAAGATTTTAAAATATTTTAAAGAAATTTACAAGAGATTCAGGTATTTCAAGCATTTACTGGGAATTTTTAATGTATGTAAATATTTGAGGCTGCAGTTTAAAACCCAAATTTAATATCTGAACTGATGGAAATTTAAGAAAATTTTTAGTGAATTGATCACTTGACGATATTGTGGTGTCAACATTTTAGGCAACAGTGTGCCCATTGGTTACCAAATATTCTCACTTGTGACAACGCACATATAAATAACTTCATTTCATATAGAATATTTAAACATTATAAACATTTTTAAATGCTAAATACACATTTTACTTTTTTCGAATCAATTATCTTTGCCTTGTCAAACATTATTTTCAACCACATTAAGGTAAATAAATGTCAAGAGTCACCTGCCAATAATTATGATATGCGATAAAATAAAAATGATTGACAACGAACTATTTATTTATTCGCAGACAGATATAACATCATATATAATCAATGTTGTAAAATTTAATGGGTTATGTTGTGCTCTAAATGATAGATATAAATATCCTTATAGAATATTAAGCGAACCATGTTATAGTAAAGTAAACATTAAAACGATCGATAATATTCATAAATCATGTTACAAAGTTATTGAATAACCCATACGTTATTAAAGACAACAAACATAAGCTAAGCGATTCCTTTGGCTAAACATTGTTGTACTAAAATACTAATTAAATATAAATTATTAGAGACCGACATACACACAGCAACGAGATATTAATATTGCATAGTACAAGGTATACGAGTACTACAATATTTAGTTACATAGGTATGCGGATAAAGTGTACCCCGTACCTTGTCATTTTCATTTCCTGGCGAGTAATTAATGTATTTATTTAATAATATATTGGATTTCAATGTACTTTATTTTTTCAATAACTGTTTTTTACGTTTGGCCTTGTGTGTGGCATATGTCTACAATAGAAATATCATTTTGTTTATATAACTACATATTTATTATTAATAGTTTGTTCTATGCGTTGGATATTGGATATGGCAAAATTATTCCTTGGAGACCAGTTGATTCCGTAAAACATTTGCAGTTAACATATTAAAATAAAAACTGTGTGTTTATATTTTACTAAAACAAATATAAAACAAACTTCGTTATATGTAAAATCTGATATCCAATTATACGAAAATTTTAACAAAACTAGCGGTAATAGTGGTACACTGAACCGACTGCGATTTACTTAAATAATGTTGCAAACATATTCTTAAAATGTTTGCTAGCGGTCTTAAAGGCATCAGAATAATTTAGTAGTGTTGGTAATCTGCAATCTGTGACGCTGAAAACTGGCCCACACCTGACTATATAATGCAGTGAGACAGCCTCGACCTTTTTGAGTAAATTTATGAGTCCCTCAAGTACTCAAGTACTTTACTTAAGGGGCTCTAATTCCACTTATTTATGGTGCGATGGCCAAGACCATTAGATTGAACTGAATTATATTTCCCGCCCTTCTACTACATGATCTCATTGGTGGTACTTCTATTTCCCACTCGAGTGCAGCACGTATATTGAAAGCCAGCGCAAAACTGACTGCGATGTCGGTACGTTAAGCATGGATGATACCACCTATGCATTGTAATGTCATTCGCCTTCTCAGACTTGTAAATTTTTGGGTTTTATTATAGATTCTTGTAATATGAGAATTGGATTGCCTCAAGAAAAGAGGAAAAACTTTATTAAATCGGTACAAAATATGGTAGGTAAATCTTATTGCAAAATTCAACGTTTCGCAAAATTACTGGGTTCACTAACAGCAGCTTGTCCTGCGATAGTGTAGGGTTGGGCCTACACAAAGTTGCTAGAGAGGGAAAAATTTTTGGCGCTAAAAGCAGCAAATAGTTGTTTCAACACGACAATGACTCTCAAACCGGTAATAAGACCTTGTTTTAAGTGGTGAATTGAGAGTCTAGCAATTAGCTCCTTTCGTATTAAGGATTCTAATTTCCTTTTGGAAATCTTTTCTGATCCATCCACGAAATGGTGGGGTATTTTTTGTAAGAATGAATACTATCAGCAAGTTTGGTGCCCAGATGAGAGTTGCTTCCACATAAATTATTATGAACTTCTCGCGGCATTTTTCGGATTAAAGTGTTTTGAAAAACGCAAGTCATCGTCAAATATTACTTCGCGTAGACAACACTACAGCGATTTCATATATTAATTCCCATTAGATTAGAGTCGACATCCATGCATACACACCTTATGAAAAGGCAACAAAATTTTGTCAAATGCTGCTTTCAGATGCATGACTGAAAATTTGTGAGCTAAACGCGGGGTAATTTAATTATAAATGTCTGAAACTATTAAGTTTTTTACTTAATACCTAGAAAAATTATCTCTAATAATATTTCTAAGGAAATTGACCACCTTTTAAGATTTATTTTGTGCTAATTTATTTTTTTACAAAGTTGACCATATATTGCTGAAAGTAATTACGGCGAAACATGAGTAAAACATGTACAAGTAAGGTGTGGACGACAAAGACAGGTAACACTGAGTTCGCGTGATGCGTTAATTGTATTCCGGCGCAAGTTGCCTTATTGCTACTACATGTTATTAACTGTATTAGAAGTCATATTACACTGTCACTATCATGTTGTAAGTCTTTGATAAACAGATCGGTGTTAAGCTCATATATCGAATATGCATGGTGTCAAAGTTAAAACACGACAGCGGCTTGTACATAATTATGGTATGCGATGTTAATTACAAAATCTACTATCGCACTTAAAAAGCCATCAACTTTTCATTCGTGAGTCTGTAATTAATTTGATTCATACTTCTTTTAAGTCTGAAATATTAACAAAAACCAAAAAAAATACATATACGGTGAATAAATAAATTGCGCTACTTTTCTGATTTATCAAGATAACCAGATGACAAATGAAGATATGTCCACCGACACACATCGATACACATTTATGTGAAGTTGCATTTTGAACACATTAGTATAACGATTTGATAAGATTTTAATAATTTTAGGAGACAATCCGATTACGCATTTTTTTGATATTGAATGACATTCGTCAGATGGATTTAAAACATGCTCCACGCAGACAGTGAAAACCACGGCGATGCGTACAAGAGCATGAGCAATTTATATTTGCCGAGAATACATACATAAATATCTTTTAGATGAAATAGTTGTACGTTTACTCAGAACTGATGTGAAGAGTTTGGTCTGCGGAGTGCGGCCGCTTACTTGCTAGACTTAACCTTGAAATTGATGGTGTTCGGTAAATCCCGTGCGTGTAGTAAAGGCTATCAGCCACTTATTAATTGGTCATATAGCCTTACATCCTCGCCTATTCTTGGTTCGATCTGGTCAACTTTGAACAATAAAATGCACGTAATTGTACTCGATAAAAGTGAATAAAAATTATTCACAATTCTGCTGAGGTAAAAGTGGCATAGATTAAAGCTTATTGCAATTTCAAGCGATGAATTACAGGCAGCAAATTTGCTCATGTTGGAAAATACCTTTGGATTGTATAAATAAGTTATTGCAAGCTATCTCCGCTTCGATTCATGAAAACAGGATAATTTTAGTAGCGAAAGCATAACTTTCCTACCAATTCAACAATATCAATTTAACAAAGCTTTTTGCAATTTGCGTTTCTGAAGAGTAGTTTAATTAACAATGCTTGGATAGAGATTGAACCATGGGATCGAAATGTCCTATATAAGCAAATATAATGTTTTTCAAACATATTCACATTGCTATCATTTTCATTGTTAGTATTAATTTAATCCCATATTACAAGACAAATTAGACACAAGTCGATACGTCCAAGTATTTAGCAAGTAATGTTGGACTAAAAGATTCGTAAATACTACTTATCCTCGTTTTAATGTGTCTGTGTTATAGTCATCCTTTGACTCATGGCGCATTTACTGACAACTAGAGAGAATATGCATACCAGAAGTAGTATCTAAACAGTGGGTGCTGAATCAACTCGAACAGGCGTTAAAGGAACGCAAATGAGGTATGTACGTATAGATTTCGTATGGATAGAGGAGTATTGATGACGAATTTCACTACCAGTGGAGAGGGCATAGTCCGTACACGACAACATTTGCTTTCCTTTTAATGTGCGCCTGTTCGATTTGAAACAACTCTCGCTGTATATTGTTAGACAATTTAAGTCCCTTTTAATCATCTATTGACTAATTTTTTACCGATGCCTGATGAGAAAATGCAAATATTTATTATCAGGACGAAGAGAACATTCAGAATTTCTTGTGATTATTCTTCAAACTTGTCTCTACATAAGTATTTAACATGATATAGTGTCGATTTACGTTTAAATTTCGATCAAGAGACACCCTGTTCTAGTAATGCATACATCTCAAAATTCGTCCTTTTAAATTTTTTAGAAACCAATGTCAATCCAAGAGTTTATTTATCTGTTTTCAAAACCACTCTATAACTATGTATACGTAGATATTGTAATACGCTAGTAATATAAAAAATTATAATTTTTGGAAAACAACTGAAGGGTTAAAGCGGCTTTAGAAAACGGCGTAAGTAATATTTTAGAATTCCACTTCTACACTGTTCACAAATTATACAAGTCAACATTTGATAATAAATGTAGAAGGAAGAATGGAGAAAGCGGTGATGATTTAAAAAGTTTAAATAATTATAAAAAGCATAATAGTGACTAAGTATTAAGTGTCAGAGGTTTAACGAGAATAATGCCCTACTCGACGTTACACGTGGTTGCATGTCAATAATTGAAAGTATTGTCAAGACCAAGTAGTAGACAGGTTTCATGTAAAAAAAAAAAACGATAATTTGTATTATAATAATTGTAATTAGTTAGAATTAAAAACATATATTACAGCTAATATGTAAAGTAGGACAAAGGCACATCGACTATTTTAATTTGAACGAGAGGGATAACAATTTTGACTGTTTGGTTTTGACTTAAATCCTGAAAAACATATTGCCGAAGACAGGATTCCAGCTACGGATGTATTTGGGCTATACAAAATAATAGTGTATATTACTGATATACCTATTAAATATTATTACCAATTCGATAGTCATCCAGTGTGCAGATATAGAAGGACTCATAGACATGCAATTATCAGATGCAACATTTGACATTTTTGATTCTTTATAGTTGCTTTTACTGGATAATATGTAACGCTGCCTTTTGACCAAGTATATTTTCAAAATACTTTTACCCTATTCCAAAATACATATTAGGTAAGTATGATTCAGTTGAGTTAATCTGTTATAACACAATTTTAAATGATATCATGTCGAAGAAAATAACTTATTTAGGATTGATCATTACAAAGTACATCTTAGAACTGTAACAAAACAAAATAGAATGGTGATAATGTTTACAACGAAGCAGTTAAACAAAATGAAATCCATCACGTCGAAAAAGTAAATCTCGGAGGTAAACAGGCGAGAAAGGCACTTCAGATCTGCTAGTTTAGAGCATGAACCTGACATGAGCGATATGGAATTATTGCTCGGCACAAGGGCCTAATGGACTATGTTCAGAAACGAAGTAATCACATTAGCGGCCATAATTACTAACCCCTTTGAGAACGGAAATGCATCCATATCCTGTTGTGCATAGCGGCGGCGGCTTTTTTGCTCATCCCCGAGCGCCCTCTGTTTAATGTACGTAACTCGATTAATTTATTGTCAAATTGCCTTAATGCGGTTGTTTCACGGCAAATGGCAGAGTTCGCCTCCGGAATAGTAAGATTTTCGCCGGATGTGGACTCGGGGACAATCGTTCTCTTCACTGAGTCTCCAACACCTTCTATTATTATCAAATACAAAGCATTTACGACAGAATGAATCTTATTTGAATTCGGATTAAAAATTATTGTAGAATGTATTTTTATTTTACATCATGCTAAAAAATTGTAAGTAGAAGGACAGAGTCTTAAGTATTCACATATAATAATAATTATCTAATAATAATAACAATAGTAATAATTTGTTTATGGCCCAACGTAAATTAATTCAACTACAGGACAAAATAATAATGGGAATAAAATAGTGTTTTAGAACTGTACAGATAGATACAGTTTATTTCAAACTTATTTGAAACAAAAAAAGCGTCGGCTTCTTTGATCCCTTTACCGCTGTCAAAGAAGCCGACAGTTTCCTTTGTTGCAACTAAGTTTGAAGTAAACTATACATAAGTTAACAAATATGCAAGATAATATAACAACAGAAATAATTATACACAAGAAATGTTCAAAATAAAGAGAAAAACAGGAAAAGATAAAAAAAATTAATAATGGATATAATTTACGGTGTAACACATGCAAAAGTTCACCCTTCACTTCAATGGTTAATATCACAAACATGATGTTTGATTAAAATTGTAACACATAATACGCACGGCAAATTGTAACTGAAAATGTTGGTTCTAGGACCAGAATAAAAATGTGTAAAGTCGATAAATCAATCGGATTATGCAATAGATATAAAAAAAAATAAGACTAATAGTAATTTTCTGTTCTCCATAGACGGAACATTAAATCTGAATAGCAAATCAACATGAGAGTTTCCTCTTTCAGGAGATATACTGTCAGATACAAATTCCACAAATTTCGAAAAACTCCTTTTAATACTTTCAATATAATTCTTGTTCAACGCATTATAATAAGGATACCAGATTAATGACCTGTATTCAGGTTTACAGCGAATTAATATAAAATAAAGGGTTTTTAGTGCAATAATGTTAGAAAAGCATTTTTAATGCCGAAGAGGTAAGGGCCGAATATGATCAACAAAAGATAATTTGTTGTCTAAAAGTGTCCCAAGATCCTTAATTGGTGTGCAGTGAGAAAGTGGTATACCATTGTATCCATAATTGTAAGTTATTGGCCTGTACAAGTGTACAAGCATACTTTGCATTTGGCTACATTCATGAGTAGCATAATATCAATTTACCATCTTTTCAAGATGCCAATTTGTGTTTGTTGTTCTATGCAGTCATTGGGAGTTGCAACAGTGACATATAACTTTAAATCGAACAGAAGATTGCTGCAGTTTTAACTTTGTGTAAGTCATTTATAAACAACATAAATACCAGCGGTCCTAGGTTTGACCCTTGCGGAACTCCAGATCTTGCAAGGTATCGGATTTAAAGCCGTTATAGGCACCATATTCACCTTTCATTCAGCTAGGAAGTAAACGGCTGAACCAGTAAATTATTAAGACCATAGTAATCTAATTTATTTAGAAGAATGTAATGATTAATTCAGTCAAATGCCTTTGAAAAGACTGTGTAAATTACATTTACTTGGCCTTGATTAGCCATGAAATCAGATATAAAGTAACCTACTATTACAAGATTTAAATTGGTTGAGCGTTTTTGAAGAAAGCCACACTAAATGGTTTAATCTACGGATAGATCTAGGCATACGATGACATTTCGAGGATCTTTGCAAAGTTGCATAAAATAGAGATGGAATGGTGGTTCTCTATATCAAGGGCTTAATGTTACAATCCATACCTTATCTATATTTTAAGGTTTTGAGAAAATAAGAAAAAAATACTTGAATAATAAAACAACTAGTTTTCACCTTAAAATATTTTCAGTTAGCGCTTATTGCATGACATTTATAGTTTGAATTGAAAATCAGTTAAAATTCAACAGTGTTTATATCTGGTGTCCTTAATGTAGATACATACAATACTTTGCTTATATGGTGTACTTACTTTAATTAAAAAAAAAGTTACCTCCTAAAATTTTTCTAACATCTTCAGCATTGTACATACCTGCAACAAAAGAAAAAAATACAGATTAATTCTCCATAGTAAACGATACTAGAATATGAATATATAATTTTTTATAACTGTGGTATAGTAATCATTAATGGGTTATATATTTATTACTAACATTAAATTAGCAACTAGTAACTCACTTTTCGATTTTTTTAAATAAAAGAGTAACAGTATTTTGAAATACGTGTCTTAATTTTAAATACTGTAAAAAAAGAGATACTGAAATAAAAGTAACACGTGCGTGTAAAAGACATGCCTCAGTCCCAGCCCCCTCAATATGCTTATATATCATTCAAACAACCTGTGAGAGAATGAAACGGAAAATTCAAAACACAAAAGAGTAGCAAATTAAAGTTTATAGTTTACAACTATTTAGGGACGTACAGACTTTATATTGCTTAGTAATTTAAAGAGTTTCTTTTTTGTTTCAGCATAAATAACTACCCCAAACTGATATCAGTTGACGACACTTGGGCAAGATGTTGGTCGCCTTATTTCTGTTCTAATGCTGCCTCCAGAGCTAAAGTTTTGTTGCTGTGCTGCAGGAATTGTTTGGAGCAGGTCTAATGCTTGGCCCCTTAGTGCTAATGCCAATGTTGTTGCTTTTTCATCATAGTTTCTGTTATTTGAACGTGCAGCTGCCTCGAACTATCTCTTATTAGTTGACCATGAACTTTGACCGTCGAAGGAAGGTGGTTGTAACCTAGCATCAGGCGACAGTACTAACTGGACACCCTTGTCTCTTAATTGTTGTTTAAGCCGGGCTACTTCTTCCTTAAATTCAGTTATTTCTCCTTCAAACTTGAATTCACTGACTCCAGCCCGTACATCTTCCTTCAATTGTTCAGTGACCGAGAACATGACGTGATGATGTCCCTCCATAATTTGTCGTAATTTTTCCTGCCTTTTCTTTCTTGTTCTCTTTTTCTTCCTACCTTTTTCTTTCTTGATATCCATAATTTCCCTTTGTTCATTTTTCTCTTCCTGTCGCTTTCTTTCTTGATCTTCCATAATCTTTCTTAATTCTTCCTGGCGTTCTCTTTTCTGTTCTTCCATTTGCTGCACCAATGTCGCAAGTAAGTCTTGTGTGTGTTCCTCCGCCATGCTTCTTGTTGTTGGCATTAACTCACAACAAGTAAATCAGTTCAGAATCAAGTTTATTACACTATAAAGCCCGTAAAATGTTATCACGTCTATACTAATAATGGAATGTTCCAGAAAAATCTCGAAACAGCACTGACAGGTCTCATTTTGAGTCTATAGCACGTTCCCGTTAACACAATTCACGTATCTCTGTTGTTTTCCAATCAAATGTTTTAGAATTTTCACGAAAAGTCACGTATAGTCTTGATTCCAAATCCACAATACGTTATCATTAGCGGCACTTGCGTATCTGCAGTTATTTCTAAATCGATTGTTCTAGAAACTTCTTGTAAATGCACTTTAAAGTCACTATTTGGTCCAGAAATAGTCCTCAAACACTATCCAGTAGTTTAATTTTTCGTGTCACCACTAATTTCTGAGAAAAACACTGTAGAACCTTTTCGAATATTCGAGAAATTTCTATTTCAATCCACTTCCGACACCAACTTGTCACGTGTTTGCTATCCCTACAAGCACCTATACTCGTAGATTTGTCCACTTGTAACACTTACTCACTAATATTAACATTCCCAGAAATTCTAAAAGTAGCAAAAGTTGTTCCAATTCTCAAAAAGGGGATACATCTAACATAGAAAATTATAGACCCATATCATTGTTATCTATAATATCAAAAATTGTAGAAAGTTATATTTAATAGAATAATAGAATTCATTACTAAATATGATATATATGTATTATTGAATGCGCAACATGGGTTTAGAAAGAACATGTCTACTCAAACTGCAATATTTAGCTTTATAAATATATTGTACGAAAACCTTGATAAAAATAAAAAAAAAAACGTTGGACCCTTTATGGATTTGAGCAAAGCTTACGATTTAGTAGACCATCAAATACTATTAGAAAAACTGAGTGCTCATGGAATGAGAGAAAAAATTAATGCCATAGTAAAATCATATCTTTCAGAAAGGTCTGTTAGTCGAAATTGACAAAATAAAATCTGAACAATTAAATATTGAACATAGGGTACCTACCGCAAGGGTCCTTACCTGGACCATTGTTACTTCTCTTATTCGTAAATGATCTGTCTAATATTGCTGAGAGAAATTTAGTGATGTTTGCAGATGATAAAAGTCTCTTGTGTTCTGATGATAATATACTTGATGTTGTGGAAAATCCTCAACTACTACTTAACAAATTTACACTATGATTTAACAGATGCAAATTATTTTTAAATACTGATAAGACGATTTTTATAAATTTTACCCCTCGTTCCAAAATAGTGAATGAATCATATCTTATAATAACAGAAAATCTATAGCACAAGTAAATGAAGAAAAATTTTTGGAAATAATTTAGAATGGGAAACACACATTGATGTTTTATGTAAAAAATTGTTTCTAACATGTTATGCATTGTATAGATTAACATAGTACAAACGTAATGTTGTGTCAGTTTTATTCACGAATTATATGTTTTAGGGTTGTTCCTACCATGGCAATAAAGTTTTCCAACTTCAAAAGAGGGCTGTTAGATCTATTATGGGAGTTTCACGACTTTCACCATGCAAACAATTATTTAAAGAATTAAAATTATTAGCATGCATATATATCTTAGAATTATTACTTTTTGTTAGGGAGAATTCAAAAGTATTTACGAAAAATAACGTGTACCATAATTATGATACTAGGGACGCAGATACACTATCCACACCATTACATAACTTGTCTATGTTTGAAAGAAATCCTGTATATGTGGGTATACAAGTTTATAACAAGCTACCTGAACATCTTAAAAATATAACAATTAAAAGTTTTAAAAAACATGTAAGATTTTTTGCTTCAATGTTATTATAGTGTATCGCAATACTTAAATTACTGACAGTTTTACCTTAGTGTTTTGTTTTTAATTTTATTTATTTTATTTACATATGTATTTTAAATCATATTTGTAAATGAGTTGTCCTATACCTATTTTGTATGGTTTTACAAAATAAATAAATCATTATTATTATTACTATTATTATTATTATTATTGTCGACGACGGCTACTTAAATAAAACTAAACCACTGCACAAGAAAAAATCAGTAAACTGCGATTTTCATAGGAAAAAACTTTGATTCTTATTTTCTAATGAAAGGATAACGCTGCTTAGTAGTGACTGGTCATTAGCGAATACAAATTCGTCTAGACACAATCAAGACTAAAATCGATGCTGCATAAATAAAAATAATAAATAATATATTGCTTGGTAATATAATATTAATTAATATTGCAGCCTGCGGTAGGCGTATTTACATGCCAACTGCGACTATAATTATTTATATTTAATGTTTGTTGCTCCCACGTTTAGTTTTTTCGCAATATTTTATACATGCTTTAATTATCTTATATTAATAACGGCATGCAAGTTACACAATAAGGTTGATATTGCGCCTTGAAAGACATATGATGTGGCGTTATTAAACTTTAATTTGCAGTAAAATTATATACTACAAAGACTTAAAACATTAAGCGAGTGTGACGGTCTAAACAATTTAGGAAAGCTACATTAACACCTTTCTGGATGAGACGGCGCTAGGTAGATTTAATAAAGTAATTACATGGAAATGCTGCGGATAATACACATATAAATCAGAAGTTATTAATGCCAAGAGAGGGCGCTACAGTGTGGAAGCAAAGATTACAAGTTGTAACCAAGAATAAACAACCCCACTCCCTTAATATCTGTAATAACTTGAACTAATATCGGTGTGAGGGACCGACTGCCTCCGCCACCGTCTCCCCAATTTGGTGTATAATTCAACTAAAAGCGCCGCCATTACATAAAATTCATCAACATGGCTCCTTGAATTCTATTTATTAAACTAGAGCAGGGAAATCGGCTCGAGGATAAATGGAATAAATTATATTCTACTTAAACGTTAATTATTTTTATTTATCCTTCTATTTTAGTATACACTACCCAACACAAACAAATTCCATGTTACATTCCAGGGTAGGATATATTGATGTATTTAACACAAGTAGATGTCTTAAGGTGGGTTGGAACCTTTTAATGTGACAATATTAACACTGTAAAAATGTACACATTAGTCAAACATTTTTTAGTATTCATTTTAAAATTAAATAATTACAAAGCATTCTTTTGTAATTATTTAATTGTCTAATTTTCACTTTTAACTTTACGACTAGTTTCATCCTATATTCAAGTAACTAGACATATTCTTAGTACAAATTGAGCAGCAAATAAGTTAACTGGTTTTTCTGTATACAGATGTTGTCTTAAAAGCATATAGGGTGAGGTAGTAAATTTATGTTTTGGGTTGAATTTTCATTATCTTAACAGCAATAAGTTTACTGAATTAAATTTAATAACGGGGAATTATTTATATCTACCTAATCGTTGAATATGTTATAATTTTTAATTCTGTTAGACTTATTTATTTCCAAATCCTACTGTCATTTGACTCGGAAGTTAACATCGAATGCATAAAACCTATAAGATTAGGCAAATATTCAGATAAAAAATCTAGACCAATGAAAATATCGGTGACAGATGAACAAGTTGTGCGAAACGTTATTGGTAAAGCAAGAAACCTCAAAGCCAATCGCCTATACAAACATATATCTATCGCACTTGATCGAACTCCTAGGCAACAGACTTACTACAAAATCATTAAAAAAAGAATTAATCGAGCGACAAAATTCAGGAGAAAATAACTGTTGAATCAAATACGTAAATGGTATCCCAAAAATTAATACAGATCATTTAAACTAATAATGCTCAAAAACATCCAAGAACTGACTTGTAGTTAGCAAAATGTAAGAGGACTTAACAGCAAAATCCAACATTTCTACCCATCTGTTGCACAAGGCGAATTTGACTTGATAGCCATAATCGAAACCTGGATACAGGAAGAAGTGTTAAGTACTGAACTTTTCCCTGAAATATACAACGTATACAGAAGTGGCAGCATATTACAGATCACAGAGTATACAACAGGTGGAGGTGAACTTCTAGAATGCAAAAATGAATTAAGGTCTGAAAAAATTGACCTACCAAATTTTGCAGCTTCATTTCCTACAATTGACATTTTGTGCTGTAAATGTCAATTTCAATTTATAACTATCTATATTTTTGTTATTTATATATCACCTAGTACTAACTTAGACTAATATGAATTATTTTTTGAAGCACTGGAACAAATAGATTTTATTTTAGATACAAAAATACTTGTTTTCGGAGATTTTAATATATCCCACTATGTTCACAATGACAGTAATGATAAGAAAACCAATCTAATTACCAATTTTGCAAACTTCTTTGATATACAACAACATAACGAAATATTTAACAATGTAGGTCGTCTACTTGATCTTGTTTTCTCAAACCTAACATGTGAGATTTCTCGAGATAATGCGCCATTAGTATATGAGGACACTTTTCACCCAGCTCTTTTCATTAAAATACAACTTCCCCCAAAATGTACAAACTTTGCATCGGCTAATGATCAAAAAGCCTATAACTTTTAGAAAGCTAATTATCCAGCCCTATATAATGCTCTTTTAGAAATGAATTGTTACTATTTACAAAATTTTTAGGATGTTAATTTAGCCGTTGAAGCATTTTACATTAAATTGTACATTATTTTGGACCAGTATGTACCTCAAATTAAATTTTATAAAAGGACTTATCTAAAAAGGTACATTAGCGAAATAATAAATGATATTAAACAAAAAGATAAGTATTTCCGTACATACAAAAAAAACAAACTATTATCACCATTTAGAACAGTTTAAAAGACATAGAACTTTAATAAAACAACAGACAGATTCAGAATATTAAAGATACCTCTCTAATATTCAGTCCTCAATATCATCGGATCCCAAGATATTTTAGTCATTTGCACAATCAAACCGGCAACAAACACGAATACCTGGTAAAATGTCATATAAGGATAATAACTACGATAATCCACAAGATATTGTAAACATATTTGCAGAGTTTTTTAGTTCCATATATACCGTTCCATATATACCGTTCCATATGATACACAAGACAATCACGTGACTATAGGCAATAATAACTTTGAACTTTTTAGTAGTACAATCATCTCGATGTTAGAAATTCAAGATACTATAAAAAAAGTTAAAGAACAAAATTACATCCGGCCCAGACCTTACACCATCCTTTTTGGTGAAAGATTGTGCCAATGCATTCTTAACACCGCTTTTTATTCTGTTTAATATTTCAATAAAAACATCAATTTTTCCCAACCGATGGAAGGTGGCAAAGGCGTTTCCGAACTTTAAAGCAGGCGATATCTCAAATATAAGCAATTACAGGCAAAATTCTCTTTTGTGTAATTTTGCTAAAGTTCTTGAAATCATTTTATACAATCGCATCTACATGTCCACTAAAAACATAATGTCAGTGGACCAGCATGGCTTTGTATCTAACAGATCAATTATTACGAACTTAGTAATATCAGTCAAACAGTTTCTAATATTCTAAGTTACAACTTCATGTGTTCCGTTGCAACTGTTCTTTTCACCACCCAATTCTGAAGTTAAGAACATATTGTGGCAAAATCCAAGGTCGTTCATCAACGCATCATTGCAGAGTTATTCGAATACAGTTTAAAAAAGAAAGTACGGAATTATAAAAAAAAAAAATTTATATGATTACATCGAAAACAAAATACAAAACTCACAGGTTTCGGAAATTGAAAATGTTATTGTAAGACACAAAATGGCAATGACTATGGTAGATGAAAGTCTGCAATGCTGTAACGACAACAAAATCTGCACAAAATTTCTTTATTTGTGAGGCCATATCCAAACAAATGATTAACATTAAGGAAACCTCGAAGAAGGAAACAGATCGGTCCACATTTCAATTCGGTCTCTCAACACTTCATGCGTGGATACGCTTTTTTGATAATTTTTACAGATCTCCTACAGGATAGACTTTAAAACGTGGCAAACAAGAAGAACAGAAGAAAATGCCAAATACAAAGAAAGAAAGAAGCTGATTCAAAAACAATTTAAAGAGAAGGTGAGGCTAAATATCGACAATTGTCACCAATTATCTTTAAAATATCGCAAAAATGTAACGAAAAACCCCTCTTATAATTAATTTAAACAATAACAGATACATACACAAAGTGTTCTGCGTTAAATTCAACACACGCTTATTTTACTTAACAGACGAAACCTAATTTAAATCAGATAAAAATTGAGTATTTCTTTATATAGATACCTACTGAAGACCACTGAAAAAAAATTTTTGGTTTTTGCTCGTATTTTACTTGTTTTAATCTTAAGTCACAGAAAATTAAAAAATGCTTAAGAGCATTTTACAGCAAACAATTTGCAAATACAAATTTTATACTCGAACGCTAGTAGAGGTTTACCTTGATTTATCTACACAGATTTATGTGTTAAGGATCCTATGATGTTCACGATTTTACTCCGGTTTACTTCACTATTTCATTGTACGATGATAAATCGGAGCATGTGAACCTAAAACAGTTCATCTTTTGTAACGATGTCTGAAAGTAAAAATTTCTGGTTTCAGAAATTCACTAATGTTTCCGACTATTCCAGGTTTTCCAAGTTGGTAGAAGTATTTTCATACTTATCTTCATTAACTTTACTTTCGGGGAAAAATTAGCACAAATTTTTGCACTATTTTGACGATTTAGATTTATATTTTCTTCAACAATATATCTTATGCCACACTCACATTATTTGACTAGTTCATCAAACAATTTTTTTTCGTATTTCCAATTTAACATGTTAAATTTATTAGTAAATCTAAAACAATGTCGTAAAGGTTTCAAAATGAACAATGTTTATTTATTTACCAGAATATGTATATATGTGTATATGTATGTATGTATGTATGTATGTATATATGTATATATATATATATATATATATATATATATATATATATATATATATATATATATATATATATATATATTTTTTTTTTTTTTCTTCAACTGAATTGAAAACCTTTGGAAAACACCATAATTTAATTTTTTTTTTTGGGTGGATTTAACTTCGTTATAAAAAACTAATTGTTTTCTATTACTAAGGGATGAATTTAAAGATATTTGATAACATCAGAAAAACCATAATAAGGTTAATTTTTTACTCAGTTCAATTTATGTGAAAATAGTAAACTAAAAATAAGCATATTTCCCCCAAACAACCCATTAATTTACTTATATTAAAGTTTTGAAACAAATGCTTAAGATAGCTAAACTTTTAGTTAAACAACTGTTCATGATTTATATCTCTTATTATAATGGAGTGAGAATATTTCGCAATAATAATATTAATTAATGTTAGGTTGTTATCTTGGGAAGTATCTTGTATCAAGTAATTTACTAAAATGGATATAACTTTTGTTCTTGTTTTATCCCAACGGCAAATTATGAAACGTCCAAAAGGATTTGACAAATTGATCTAATTTAATACAAACTCCGGGTGCAATCAATAAAGGCAGTGTAGGCGTTGGTATCTTCAAGATATCCCTTGAAGCTATGTTCACTATTACAGACACTTCAAATTTCTCTCTGGAAATTGCAACTATTACAAACTATAAATGTACATGTACAAACCTAAGTATATCAAACGTCTATATAACAACTCCGTTTATTGTAGACGGCAGACAGAGATACTGAAAAACTACTAAAAAATTTTAAAATTTGTGTTTTATAATTTTCGTATACTCCAATAAAGACAATCTATAAAATTTAACTGCAGCAAAAAAAAATTAAAAAGATCATATATTATAAAAGTAGCATACACGTAAGCGAGGAAAAGTTCAATACTGAAAAACAAATCTTTAAGATGGTCCTGGGTTTCACAAATTCAAGCAATGTATATGAGAAAAATTATGTATTGAAACTTCACATTTTTATCCGATAGTGTGATATCAATTACATATTAAACATGCATATTTTATTAGCTTATTTTCCTGTTCTCCACCATACATAGGAATAACTCAAAAGCTCAAAATTGATAAGATGAGTCTCTAGATAATTCTGGGTTTCTGGACAAGTAAATAGGTTGCAAGAGAATTGTTACTGTGATGTAACATACTGAAGTATAGTAAACATTTTAAAAGCCACGATTAAACAGGACAGCCTGCTGATAGATCGCTGTATTACACAGGATTCTGTGCAATACAAGCGGAATCTATCTACCGTTATCTGTTGGGTTCCGCCAAACCCGCCGATATTAATGTGTACCAACGACAGAGCAGGTGGCATTTAGGAGAGGAGTTTTCCAGGGTGACTCCCTGAGTCCTCTCCTCTTTTGCATCTCACTTCTACCGTTATCTGTTGGGTTCCGCCAAACCCGCCGATATTAATGTGTACCACTCAGCGACCGGACACATAAGGTCACCCATCTATTTTATATGGATGACCTTAAACATTATGCCACCGCAGAGCGCGAACTACAAAACGCGCTTAGGGTAGTAGAAGAATACACGCGGGCCATTGGTATGGAGTTTGGGTTGAACAAATGTGCAGTCGTCCACCTCAAGATAGGACGATGCGGGGAATTCTCTGAGGATGCGCAGCTCGCAGACGAAAGCATCTTAAAATATTTGGATGCTGGAGAGACCTATACATATCTGGATGTACAACAAAAGCACATCCAGGATGTCACAAATAAAAGATTCTCTCCGCGGTAAGTACAGACACCGCCTCCGAAAGATTTGGTCTTCCGAACTTTCGGGGAAAAACACGGTGTCTGCAACTAATATGCTTGTCGTTCCGGTACTGCGCAACTCCTTCGGAGTAGTAAAGTGGACGGTAGACGAGCTGCGCCAATTAGACAGAGATACCAGCAAGATGATGAATATTCACAGAAGTATTCATCCTAGATCGTCCGTTCCTCACGTGTATCTCCCACGTCAACGGAGGGGCCGAAGACACTTGAGCCTGGAATGTACGCATGGCAGAGTAGTACTGAGTATGGCATGTAACATCCTCAAGAGCTCAGATCCCCTCTTACTGTTAATGAAACATCATGACACGGTAGGAGTGGGAGCAGGATTGTTTAAGGCAGCAAAAAGAGCAGCAGATGAACTCGGTCTCGCATTTGACATCAGGGGGGGAGGCCGGCGAGGTGCTGATGTAGAGTCAGTCATCGAACTTTAGCCAAATCGTCTGAAAACCCGAATTAGAGCTGCCGAACAGGAAAATATGTTTCCCTGGCATGTCGATAAACCCCAGGCATGGTGTCTTCTATCAGAACATAGAAACGCTGGGTTCTCGACCAGGCTAACATTCGCCTTTTTAAGGTCAGCCGGGCTTAAGTCAGGGACCAAGGGATTCATTACGGTCTGCCAGGATGGTGTTATCAACACCTTGGTCTATCGTAGCCGCGTGTGGTATGTAGAGGTTCCTGATATCAACTGCAGGACCTGCCATCAGGCGCCGGAATCACTCATGCACTTACTTTCTGCGTACCCCTATACGATTTCGGCCTACATCCACTGACATAACGGGGCGTTACGCGTGCTATACTACCATCTAAGGTACTCGTACGGGGTTGATCAGACACCAGCGCTGCCGTACGTCCCCGGAGATATTGAGTCCATGATCGAGAACGAGAAATGCCGCATTTACTGGAACTACTCGTTTCCGACGGTCTGGCTAATCCAAGCCAACAAGCCTGACATAGTCCTCCTCGACCAACAACTCAAGGTGATGTATGTCATCGAGTTCTCGGCACCTGTGGCGAAAAACATCACCTTGAAGGAGGAGGAGAAACGGAACAAATACCGCAGTCTCCAGTACGAGCTCCAAGTGCTGTACCTAGACTACTCGGTAAAAATGGTCGTCCTAATAATCGGTGTACTCAAAGGGATAAAGCCTACGCTGCTCTCGGAACTGAAGATCATATCGGCCTGCCAAAAGTCAGTTGAGGGGTTGGCAGGCCAATTGCAGAAGGCGGTCATTTTGGGTTCTCTCCGTCTGCTTAGGACACACGATTCTGGTATCTACAGTTATTGATCCTTTGGGATGTGGGGAGTGGCTGTAACTCAAACATTTGGAGTAAAACCGAATTAAATAATAAAATACATAAATACACGAAATTATAAGAATAGGATGCCTCTAAAGTTATCTGTTTAAAAATTCAGTTATGCTATAGAAACCTCCATCAAAAATCAAATTTTTGACTGCATTTTTATAAGTATTATATTTAGTTTCTTCTTATTCTTTTTAAGTGGTGATATATTAATGAGTATAAAGCAGTTGTAATGTGGTGAGTGTTTAAAGTTTGTTGTGTAATGAGTTAGTATGCTTAACAACTCTCCATATCTTGTGTTATATGAATAGTCATTTCTTATTTCAAATAAATCCATATTTCTTCTAATATATGTAACGAATTTTAATAAAAATATGCATGGTGTTTTTGTTATTTTTGTATATTTCTCTACAGCTCTCGTTATATGTCATATAACTGATGAGTCTTTTCTGAGAAATAAATACCCTGTATCTATCTTTTACACTGCCCCAACATATTATGTTGTAAGATATGTGTGAGTACGCCAATGCGTAGTAAGTGTTTAGAAGACCAGATATATCTAAGGTGCTTTCCAACTGTAAGATAGCTAAATAGGCTTTGTTCAACTGAATGCATGTTCGACATGAGAATCCCATGCTAGTTTAGCATCTAAATGTGTACTCAGAAGTTTAGTATTGTTTGATAAGTTGATATTATCACACAAGTTTATATTATATGGCAACAGGCTTTAAATATAAAAGTTTATATTACCGTCTTTCTGCCGTTTAATATCAATTTATCCCTCTATGACCAGGAACTATCCTCTTGAAATGCATGATTAACTAGTTCTTGCAGTTTCTCAGATGTTTCTGCTGACAAAGAAACTGTGAGATCATCAGCAAACATCGTTAAGTGACCTTGACTGAGGTGGTTCGGGAGATCATTAATATGAAGCATAAATATCAACGGTCCCAAAACAGAACCATGAGGAACTCCAACTGTTATATCATGCACATCTAACTACTCCACTCAGTTTTATTTTAAGTGTTCTGCCCTCCATGTATGAACAGATCCAAACCAGAATCTTCCCTTTTAGACCAATATTAAGTAATTTATGATATAAAATGTTTTTATCAACAGTATCAAATGCTTTTGATAAGTCGAATGACAGTGACACAACATAAAAACCTCTATCCACTTTTGCATAAACATATTCCAACAAATAGCAAGATGCAGTCTCTGTAGATTTACCGGCTTTGAATCCATGTTAGCAAGTTATAAGAATATTATTGCGCTCGAGAAAGGAAGTCAATCTATTATATATAATCCTTTCAAAGATTTTAGA
This sequence comes from Rhamnusium bicolor, assembly GCA_029963845.1. NCBI lineage: Eukaryota > Metazoa > Arthropoda > Insecta > Coleoptera > Cerambycidae > Rhamnusium > Rhamnusium bicolor. The sequence continues at coordinate 1,845,357 of JANEYF010000526.1, read as the reverse complement.
TAAAATGCTTAAAACAGAGATTTGTTTATAGTTTTCAATGTCTAGGGACATCTTTTTTTTGTAATCTGGTTTTACAGTTGTCTGCTTGAGTATACTTGAAAAATGTTCTTGATTGAGACAGATTAAATAAATAAACAAGTTGACCAAGTAAATTACCTTTAATATTTTTCAATATACTTGCTGTTAATTCATCAAAGCGAGCAGATTCTCTATTCTTTAGTTTTGTTATTGCCTTATTAACTTTATCAGCGGTTATAGGTGTGAAATGTATTGTACGTTCCTTATATGTTGAAGTCATGCATGCTAGAGATAGATTTGAACCAAAGTGTGAGTTAATTTATTTCTTGCATCGACAGAGAAATGATATGTAAATATGTTTACTATTTATTTTCCTCAACTATTTGTTCATTATTGTGATTTAATACAATGTTGTTACATTTGGATTTACTTCTACCTAGCTTATTATTGACAATTTTCCATGTTTCATTTGTTTTGTTGGTTGCATTATTCATTTTATATTTGTAAAAATTAAAAATGTTGCTTAGTAAATATATTATTTCCGTATTTTGTTTTTTCATTATTATAAGTATTCTTACGTCATTGGCTTTGAAACTAGTCATTAGCCAAAAAAGATATTTTAAATGGTTACTCTGATGAATTAGATCATTTGTCAACCATTCTTTGCTATGATTTAGTTTTTGGTTACTATTTATAGCAGTTTTCCTTATTGGACAACTAACATCAACACACCATGTAATTGTATTGACAAATAATTTGAAAGTTATCTACATTAAACTTCTGCATTTCTGCCCAATTAACCATGTTTATTTCAAATTTAAAATTACTTATATTTTCTTCTCTTACACATCTTATACCAACCAGTAGTGGTGTATATGCAGAATTTTGACTCATTACATTTGTTTGAATACTTAATATTTTTCCAAGTTGATCAGCAATATAGGGATTAAATATTTTACATTTATATATACTACTCGGTAAATTTGTACGAAAAAAATCTTTAAATAAGTATATTGTACAGTAACAGTAACATTATGCATGGTTAATTTTTAATCACACAAAACTATTTTGCACAGAAAGATTTTATTAATTCTATTGTACATATTTCCACATGCATGTGAATTCCAATCAGCTAATTGCTGATAACTCGTAGCATCCATACTCTGAACAATGTTAAATATAAAATTTCACTTATTGTTTGTTTTATATCTACTATGTACTTTGCTTGCACCCCTTGATATTTTCGCGTTAAAATTTGTCGTTTTTTTACTTTGCAGTTCTATCAATTATTTTTCAGATTGAAAAATCCAGTTAACTGCTTATCTCATTTGTTTCGTTTCAGATATTCTGATAAAATTAAACGTTCCCTGTCTATCTGTCTAGTTAATATAATTTGTCTGCGTACTTTTATATAAATTTGAAATAAACATAACGGAAAAACGGGAATGTACAGGCAAAAATTAAAAATTTAACCAACTGTGTAAAATAGCATATTGTAATGAGTAAATTATTCACTTTACATTAATTTTCGCAATATTTTTGGTGTTAACACGGTAGCTTTGCAAAAATATAATAAATGTGGTTTATAAAACTTAAGAAAACTATCACGCAATGAATTGCATAACTTTGCTCACCGTGATTAAGGAATTACTGAACCATTTCTTTTAAAATTCCAATCAACAAGATTTAAAGTCCCCAAGATTGGGTATGATGTTGCAAAAGAGAGCAGTGAATTTTTAATAATGATTTTGATAATTTTGACTCTAGGAGAATAACTATCTGTATAATCAGTTCTGGTGCGATATTTTTCACAGTTTTCGAAACCCTTTACTACGTAGTTGTATGCTATTTTCACAGACTAAACGTTTGGGAATGCCATATACTAGAAATACATTTTCTTCGACAAGTTATGCTAATGCCTTCACATTTGCAGCGCGAACATCAAAGATTAATACATATTTACTAAAATAGTCGCTAATAATGAGGGCGCAAGTATTACCGTAACAAGAACGAGGTAATGTGCCGATGAAATCTAAAGTAATCGTCTGCCATGGTTTTGATATAACTGGTCTAGAACCCATGAGATCGGCAGAAACTTTCAATTCAGGTTCTGCTCTCCAGAAGTCCGACAAGATCTGATATATTTCGCAACATTCGCACGCATCTTTGGCCAAAGTAGACTTTGTATATACCCAAAAGCTCCGAACGAGCATCATCATGGTGACTTTTAATAAGTTTTTTCCTCTTACCTTTCGGAACTACAAGTTTCCAATAATTACAATCCAATGACAACTCAGGTAAATTATAACGAGCATATTTATAAAGGCCATTCTTAATACGCCACTGATAAAATTTATGTATCGTCTACTCTATTTAATATCCTGGTGTACCAAGTATCAAAAGTACCAAAAGTATTAGAAAAATAGAAAATATTGATGTTGGTAACCAACCATATCCACAGATACTGGTACAAATCTTGAGAGAAAATCTGGAACTATCTTTTCTCCGCCTTTCTAGAAAAATGACCTTGTGGATCTTTAAGGAGATTTACCCCAATTAATGATGCACGGTCAGTTGCAACTATAAAATGCGTTTCTTCTAGATAATGACGTAGCTTTTCCATGCTAGAATTAATAAAAAGACACTCCCTTTCAGTCATGGAGTACTGCCTTTCTTGTTTAGTGAGAAACCTAGATAGAAAACATATTGCTTCTTCGCCATCACCAATATTTGAGTAAGAACGGCGCCAATTTCATAGGAAGACGCATCCGTCTGAAGAATAAAGCTACGTGAGACGTCTGGACCGTTTAAAATTGGAGCAGATATAATGTGATCTCTGATTGACCTAAAAGAATTTACGCAATCAGATGGCCAGGAAAACTTGATATTTTTTTGGATCATTCTAGTTGGAGGAGCAACTAAGGATGAAAAATTGGATACAAAACGTCTGTACCAGCTAGACATACTTAAAAAATCTTCTAACCTCGGAAGTACTGCTAGAAGATGATACTTTTATAATTGTATCGACTTTTTTGAATCTACTCTATGGAATTGGTGGCATAATCATTTATGCGCAAAAATAATTTTGATGCTAATTCCATACGCTTTAAGGAATTATCATGAAACTTTAAAGCGACATTGGTGACATAAAGAACTTTAATTTAATATGCAACACATCCCTGTACCACACTGTAGTAAAGTCTAATATGGCGGCTAGACGATATATTGATATATCGATATTCCAGTTTATGTTCAAAAAGTACCTAACCTTTCTGAGAAGATCGCCCACAAATTTCAATAAATAATTCCAAACGGTTAAAAAAATAGCAGGAGGGGGTGACTTCAGAACCTCATCGTACATGTATAACGTAACGTAACGTAACGTAAAGAAAAGGTATCTTATTGACCTCTTCGTGAATTTTGCAACAGTCGAATGTAATTAATTTTAAAAGTATGGAGAGCTAGATAAAGAGATCTTGCAAGATATCAGATAAAGCAATCTACAAAGTATTGGAGTGTTGAGGTTAGGTATAAATCTCGATATTAATGGTTAATACGTAATTTTTATTAATTAAAAGCCTCAAGTATCAACGACACAGTCGTAAGAGGTAACAAATGATCCGAATATACTGGTTTGTTGGTTTGACTTCCACCTGTTTACCATGAATATAACGATTACAAAATACGTGCTTTTTGACTCTTGTGTAACTTATATCTTTACCTGAGAGCCATAACGGATTGTTTAAAATGAAGTTTTTAGCAAATGCAGCTAGATGATTTCATTTTGACCATAACTTCCACAAAATCAAGCATTTAGCTATATTTGCTCCCATCATACTACATGGACGGTGGAGCTTTCAATAACAAATAACTGTAACCAATATTCTCATTTTGAGAAATTTGGACTTTGAACCTGTTATTGACCTTGGGTACAGATATATGATTACCATATATTAAATAATATATCTATAAAAATCTGGAGTTTATAATATTTTTAAACAACCAAGTAATATATTAATTTCATACGATAAAAAATTAACTAATTTCAGTATACTATGCATGATTTGTTATTACTTATTATCATGGCATAGGGAGCAGTTTCTAAACAAGTTTAAAAACATGATTAAATTATGCAAGTAAAATTATGTACAAAGAAAGAAAACACTTGGGAACTGTATGCAAAAAAATATTTATTTTGTTTGCAAACAAATATAGAATAAAACATGAAAAATTATAATTACAATACTCATGAATGAATCATAACAAGAGCAGATAAAATATTGGACATAAATATTCTGTTGTTTGACTCCAATAGACATAAAAAAATATTTTAAATGAAATAAAATATATTTAAGTTAAATAAATCTTAGTTTCATATACAGGATGTCCCACTTTTAAATACCAAGACAATTAAGGGAGGACTTTCTTTTTTAACTAATTCTCAAACAGATTTAAATATCGATATAAAATTTAGTACACTTATTGAACAGTTCATAAGCAATATTCAGCAGCAGTTTTAATAAGTCAGATACGTTGAGACTCTTAGTTGTCGACCCCATCTACGGTTTAAATCCCTCAATTTATGTTATACTACGCCATTGGTATCTTTTGATACATTGGTTTCACACATTTTGAACGGCTAATCAATTTGTAAACTTGCTTGTCAGTTGAAGATTTTCGATATATTACTCCATTTGGAACTTATTTTGCATAATTCATTCAAAAACATGCATAAAATTACTTAATAGTTTGAAAATAATTAATTATACATCAGGCAGGTGCTTTAACAGTGGACCGCATTAGTGACTTATGTAGCGGATATTCCTGAAAGGCGTTAATGAAATACTTATTTTTATAAGCTGAATTGCACACCAAACGAGCATTATTGAAACACGACAAAAACATTTATTTAAGTCTACGGTCGGTGTTTCCCAATATTTCACACTTTCAATTCTATAGAAACCTCAGTTTAACATACCTTCCTGGAAACACAATAATAATTTGAGTTTACAATCGGCGATCTCTAAATCCATCCTAGAATAACCTGCAATTTAACAAGGTATCAATGGCCGCAGTAAAGTAAAGAATTTCCGTTCATCGCTTTCAGTCTTTTTACATAAATACCCTTACCTGACTACCATATAATAATAGTCATATCACACCTCTCGAAAGATACACATTACGTATCTTCACGCTACTGTAATTTTTATACTTGTTTTGTTTTCGTTAATAAAAAAACTTCTTTTGATTTCGAGTGTTATTTAGTAGCATCAGCGCTACAACTTATATTGTTTTTAAATGAATTATTCAAAATAACTTCTAAACAGAGCAAAATATCGAAATATTCAATTCACGAACAAGTTTCCAAAATGAGTACATTCCTATTATCAAAAATTACCAGTGTCGTGGTATAAAAAGATTGTGGGGCTTAAAAAAGCAGATGGACTCAGATCCATTATATAAGAATTATTAAAATAGCTATTGAATATTGCTTATTAATTAATAATCAATAAGTGTTTTGTTTTATATCGACATTTCGATCTGTTTCAGATAAGAGGTGGATGGATAAAAGTGTTAACTGACATTGTTTCTAGAATTGGAATATCCTATTCGATATAGGTTAAAGGTACTGTGATGTTACAATTTTATCACCAATGTTTCGTTGCATTTCGATGACTAGATGCTTAGATATCGGATGGATAAGGGAGCTAAGAAACAACAAAACTCCGTGTCTCTGGTAAATAAAAGTTGGTAAAATTATATCTGAAAAATTAGCAATTTTCTAATTAACACTTTTATCCATCCACCCCCTTCAATTAAAAAATAAACTAAAAAAAATATTTTCAAAGTTGTGTATCTCTGAAACCGAACGAAATACAATGTATGTTTACTGAATTCTTTATTGAAGACCCCATTCTCTCGATTGTTGAAGACTTAGTGCTTAAATGGGGGACATTCTGAATAGGCAAATAAATCTATTCGCAATCTAAGAAAAATTACCAATCAAAGTAACCGTATGTTTCTTATAAATCATTCGTAGCTTGTTTTGAAAAATAAATAACATTTCATCATAAAAATATTTATTTATAAATCAAATACAGATTTTAGATTCAGATTGTGATCATCTAAATCTATCATTAAAATAATTATTATTCATGAGAAGGAAAGTCAACACTTTATGGGGGAGAATTGTATCTTAAAATACAGTTAACAAATTGCTACTGGGAGCTGCAAAAATCCTTGTGCAGAAGAGATCAAATTCAGGGGAAGAATATCTCCATGTAACCAAGACTCGGATTTCATCCACTGTTAACAGACTGCTGTTTGTGGCTACTCGCTTTTAACATTAGCGCGGAAAAACCCCGGACTTTTGTCCGGAGCGTATTAAAACAACGACTTACGAATTTTTCTATTAGATAGATGAATAGGTAGATTGTGAGTGGGCCGTTAAGGTTAAGGCCTTCCTCCTTCACTGTAAACTAAAAAGATCTTTTGTGACAACCTTATACCTATGTGTACCCGTCAATTTCTAGGCTTCTGAAGAAACTTAAAACTCTCCTGGGGATATGGTTTACGACATTGCATAAGCGGTTTCCACGTCATCTGTATAGAAGCGACAAATATCGCTTTCCGCTTTGCCATTTTTTTTTTTTAAATGGTGTCTCAGCTGTGAGGATGCCTGTTAGTATCTTTAACGCAGGTTTGCTGAGTTCGAGTAGCTTTCTAACTCTTTTTTGCGAGTAGTTTATAAACTTTTTCGCTTGTCTTCGACCTTGTGCTAACATCCAGTAGAAGAATTTGTGTACCTTTCAATTTTCTGACCTCATCTGTTGTGTGGCTTTTAGATATTTCACAAAACGGTCATTATCCGATGACTAATAATCTTGCATCTTCCCTCGCAAGGCTATCAACAATCTCATTCGCTTCTTCTTCATGCCCTGGCACCCACATCAAGGTAACCTTGTTGTTCCTTGCCAGTTGCTTTAGTATTTATAGACATTCCCAGACTATGTTAGACTTACAAGTAAAGAAACTTAAAGCTTTAAATGTTGCCTGGTTGTGAGAGGGCATGGATTGCTCCAGGTGTCTCATTTTTATGCGTGCGCAGATTTCTATGGCGTAAGTTTTCGCCTGAAAGATGGTGAGAGTTTGGCCTGAAGCATTTGATAGCTTACATTTGGGCCCATATACTCCTGCCCTTACTCCTTCTCCCATCTTTGTTCCATCTGCATACTACATAAGGGATCCGTTTTTAAATCTGGATCCTCCAGAACTCCATGTTTAGCAATCAGTTATTATCACTTCAATATCCGCTCAAATTCTAGTCTCACTAGCATTGTGTCATTAGATTTGGTCATTGCGACTAATCGAAATTCTTTAAGAATACTCAAATGTCCAAGCAGATCTTGTTTGGATTTCTTAAATTGCAGTCTTTGAGCGCTGAGGGCTGGGTCCTTTTTACATGGATATGTAAAGGGAGCAGATCAAGTAAAGTTTCCATTGCTGTTAAGTACTTTATTGTAATTCATTTAGCCTGAGGTAAAGCATACACTAAGAAAAAATTCTATATTTTAATAGATGTGAATTTGTTATAAAAATGAAAAAAAAACAAGAATAGTAATAAAATTCTACTGCATCCATAAGTAAATATTCTTTTATTTTATTTTTTATTCTTTACCGAGCTTTGTAGCGCAGTGGGCCAGAGCGTTAAGTGACAAATATAGCTGGTTTACTGCCTATCGACTCCCGGGTTCAAATCCCGGTTTCGATTCTGGCAAAGTCGAAGGGTTTGGTTGTGTGTGTCCGCGTTTTTTTCAACTGTGTAACCCCTGTCAGAGCAGCCTCGGCTTTGGATTGGGGGTTGTCTAATTTATGTGGTGTGTTTTTTTTTATTTAAACGTTTTTAAATTTATTAGAAATATGCGGATATATTTAAACGATTCAAATTATATTTAAGTTTAGAAATAATTATAAAAGACATATTTGTTTGTGTAAAAAAAATATGTTTTATATAAAAAAATTCACTTTAAGAGTACTTTGTTTTAATTCAAAACATCTGTCAAAAAAAATTTGTCCTTATTTGAGAACACTTTTTTTAACTGCGTAGGTATTAAAGTCTCTGAAAATTATTCATATTTATCAAAAACGTACGTCTGAGGTTAATTGATGTAAACCACTTCAATTTTCAATATTTATAAACGTTGCCTATTAAATATGTTATAAAAACTACCCACTGCACATGGATCATTTTTCATTTGGTTTATAGCAACGTTTTCACGTGTCCATCATATTTTACTACCAACTCCAAATCTAAGTCGTGACTAAACAACAATAACACGATGTGTTAGATTAATGATTGGTTAAATGAGTTCGAATTTGGGGTTACGAGAACAACCAAAACACACAACTCGTTCCGTGTTAGGGCATTTGAATCGCATTATTTGAGTGTGTTGTCTAGAGAGTGAGTCGTGCCGACGCTGCAAGGTCGTCCTCCCACGATATATTTTCAGCAGAGCAGAGAGAACAGAACAGCTGATCGGCAGAATCAGGCGGTAGGCCAGTGTTGCCGACGTTATTTCACATCAACAATAACAAAAAAAATTTTTGGTGAAGACTGAATATCATATGCTTTACACATTGAACAAATATTATTTATCAGTCTCGTTATTGATTCCACTAATATTTAATGTTGGTTTATCATAAAACGTTACATATTTGTGCAACTGGCAATAGGATTTTCCCAGAAACATTTCTGAGACCGAAATTTATAAAGCATTTACCTTTGATTTACATATATCTAAAATATATAAACGTGCGTTTTACGCCAATATAGCGAGGAAAAAATGCACTAATAAACACCACAGAAATTAGATAACCCCAAGAATCCAAAGCTACAGGGGCGCGGGTTACACTTATGAGAAAAAGCACACAACCATTTCCATCGACATTGTTAGTGCCGGTGAGGGGGTTCGAACCCGCAGCTAAGATGGAGAGATTATCTAGTCACAATTTTCATCGCGCGCTCTAGCCAACTGCTCCACCGAGCTGGTAAATTTACACTGCATTGTGTTTTTCAACGACGGGGAAATGATACACTGAAACCATCCCTTAAAGAAAATATGTCCAAAGAAAATAGTTGCATCGTTTAGATAGCAGTAAGTCGCTCTTCTCGACTTTTAATATTAGCTAGTACTACTGTCAAAACTACTTTTGACAAACTACTGCCGCTAGTACTGGTACAAGAAGGCATAAAAAACAGAACTTTTTGGTACACAGCAGAGGCTTTGGATGCAGGAACTAAACATTGGTAATTACAGCAGATTATTATTTTGTAATTTTAGAAGTTTCATTTATGCAACTAAAGCTTGCAGGTTGCAGGTTACTAATATATTTTTATAAGGAGCTGCAAAAATTAAATTTTGATATTTATAGCGAAACAATCCGCTGTAATTACCAATGTTGAGTTTCTGCAACTAAAACTTTTTGGTATTAATATATTTAAAATAGGTGTTAATCAAAATCCGTGTTCTACTTCAGAAAAATAATACTTGAGTATTTTTTGCAAATAATTATAATTTGTTATTATTATAATAAAAAAGACAATGGCATAAGAGCACAAATCACATTTTTTATAAATTAGGAACTGTGTAATATTAAGACTCTAGCGAAATTCAGGAAGTGTTAATTTAACTAAAATTGTATATGCGTTCAGGAATGAAGACTTGTAAATGTAATTTCATAAGAATTGTGGGCAAGCTCTATTTGTGAAAAAACTGTTTGAAAAAATGAAATTTTTGCCTAAAGCTGTGATATTATACTTAAAATAAATCGTTTGGTATAATCCTTGCAAATTCATGGTTTAGGTTAATACTATATGAAAGACGGATTTCGATAAAAATTGTAAATGTGAAGCCTTATAATTTTATGACAAGTCATACTTTTGCTTCATTTTCAAAAAGTTTATTAGGTACTTAAAATTCGAGATTTCCAATTTTCCACTGAATTCTCGAGATATTTACGTTTGAGGTTTTAAAAACGTAATATTTCAGACAAATATTATAAATTATTATTTTATTTAAAGCAAAAAAAAAAGAGGTTTCTTCAAGAAACGCAACTTTTTTCACCTGCGAAAGATTCCATGTTATCATAAATCACAAACTGATGTTCCAAAAATAAAAATATAACATAAGATGCGGGTATCTGACAACGTTGCATATAGTAAGGGACACGTCGCGTCTAGTAAATGTCAAGGAGGTCCGCGCCAGGCGCTCAGACGAGGGAGAGAAGCCGCCGTCATCCAAGTAAGCGGGTTCATTGAGCCGCAGGGACGCTCGTCGACCCAGCGCCGCCGCCGGAATCTTGAAGGCAACGTCCCGGTCGCTTGCCGAATTATATAAATCAATTTCTAGGATGTTGCATGCCGTCCGTCCGCACTGTCACACCGGTTAGTGGACGACCAAAGGATATTTTCAAGGTCTTAGATGCATCTTATGATTGATGCAGACAGTAAAGATTACGACAAGTTGTTTTGACACCATTATGATGGATACAGATACATTTTAATTAGTGGTGATCAATTCCAACTTTTTAATACCGAAGAGAATAAATAATGTTTACCAATACTAATTCAAGCAAAACAATTAATAAAAACAAATAAACAAAAAATTAAGTTATATAATATTACGAGATCTAGGTAGTCTAGCAAATAACTTGTCGCGGCAAAACGTCAAGAAAATTTCAGCAAAAACTTCATGCTCACATTATAACTACTGAATATCTTTATTATTTTCAAAGTTAATTTTTTCCTTATTATATATATATATATATATATATATATATATATATATATATATATATATATATATATATATATATATATATATATATATATATATATATATATATATATATATATATATATATATATATATATATATATATATATATATATATATATATATATATATATATATATATATATATATATATATATATATATATATATATATATATATATATATATATATATATATATATATATATATATATATATATATATATATATATATATATATATATATATATATATATATATATATACATATGTATATACATATATATATATATATATATATATATAGGGTTGACTTTATGTAGCTGAAAAAAAAAAAAAAAAAAATATATATATATATATATATATATATATATATATATATATATATATATATATATATATATATATATATATATATATATATATATATATATATATATATATATATATATATATATATATATATATATATATATATATATATATATATATATAGGGTTGACTTTATGTAGCTGAAAAAATTCCCTGTATTTTCCAGGTCTGAGGTTCAAATGGTACCAAAAAATGCAATAAAAAATACAGGTTAGCATTTAAAATAACATACTTGATGATAGTCGTGAAAAGATGAAACATCTTAAAAAACTTTTACGCTAAATTTTAAAGGATAAAAAACGCCAATGAAAAAGTGTTTTTAGTTTTTCGATATCTCTTCAAATAACGCCAGGAAAAAATAAAAACGAAAATTCAAAATTTTACGTATTTTTCAAAAATCTCAAGAACAGCAAGAGAGTCACAATGACACTGCAGTCAAAGCGTTTTATCCTGGTTATCTATGTCCTTCCAGTATTTCCTGTGTTGTTGATTTAGCCGAAAGAGTTCTATAACCGAACTGTGTTCTATGATCCATTTTTGTTTGCCCAAAAATGTTTTGTCTTATACGGTCCATGATAAAGTATGTGTTCCGCTGTTTCTGGCGCCCCTTTGCAAAATCTGCATCCTAGGTCACCTTCATACAGCCCCATTTTTGTAGGTGTTCTACTCGTGGATGACCTATGACTAACCCTGGTATAATTCTCAGCTGGTTCCTGCTTAGCGTAAGCAGTTGCTGAGCTTTTGTGCACAGTTCAGTTATAAATGCCTTGCCCTGTCTTAGTATATTTCGCCAGTATCCATTGTGCCCTTTTTTGACCCGCAGTTTGATACACACCTCCTTACAGTGCACTTTGGAACTGCAAGTACTGATTCCGGGCCAATGAATGTTGCAGCTGATCCTTGTTTGAAAGTTCGTCAGTTTTGTCGTTTCCTAGTACCTTGGCACCCAGATCAGTTTAACTGCATTTCGTTCTGCCAGGGCTTTGAGTTCTTCTAGGCTTTCCCATATTAGTTTTTACGTCACTGTGATTCCCAACTGCATGGCTAAGGCCTACTTGTTTTCACCATGTATATCAGACCCTGTTCCCGTTTCAGTCCTGGATCCGTCAGTCCTCTGTTAAGGAAGTCTGGTGTACCTCCCTTCCATAGCCCTCGATCTGGTATGATCATCTTGAAGGGATTGTGAAATGAGTATTTGGGAGCCATCTCAAGGATGGGGTCTACCACAGTCTCTCTAATTCTCTCATGATTTGTGTTGGAGACAATGTTTCCAACACAACTAATTATGTGACCAGCATTACGCGATAATTTGAAAATGGCGAATTAGTGCAAATGAAATAATAAATAATTCATATCGTGTGATACTAGTTGGCAAATGATGCCTGCAATAAATTATATTCAAAGCCACTATTTAATATTTCATAAATCGTATAAGTGGTGTACAATAAAAACGTTATCCTTAAAACCATCGTTTTAAAAGCATTTGTTGACCCGTCATGTGCTTTAAACATTTTATAAAATCATCTGTCACGGTCTGATTTATATTTCTGTCCCAGACTAATTCTTGTTTTGTACGTCTATTAGATCTATTGAAGTCACACCAAATGATCTGTTAAGGTAATAAATTAACAATAAGGGTAGAGCTTAACACATTGTTTAGAATTTTAGCATGTAAGTTAAATACATATCATAACCAAGATGATTATATTGCGAAACTTTGTACAGATTAGACGTGCGAAAGTAAGTGCAAAATGAAGGATGTTGGCACGTATGAGCTAGCGTGTCCAACAATTTGTGCGAGAGTTGTGATGTATCAGCTCCCCAGAATTTTGCTGTCGCATTCTTGCCTCCCCTTGTATTACTATGTGGAGTGGGGGGAGCTTTATCAGGACTCCCAATGCAGCAGTGGGGATCAGGCGCATTGCCCCTGTTGTACACAAGCACGCCAGTCTTTGTACTTGGCTTAGTTTGTTTGAAGCTGTTGCTTGCAGCACATTAGGCCACCATGACACGGCTGCATATTATGTAATTGAGGATTTTAAAACCATGGTATTGAGCCAATGCACCGACCATACCAAGCTTGAGTCCTCAGGTTTTGCCACAGATTCTAATAATTACTGTTAGGGTAAATTTCAATTTCCGTTTTATTTTATCAGTGTGCTGGTTCCAGGTAAGTTTGAAGTCAATCATGATTCCAAGATACTTTTCCACTCCAGATATTATTATTTCTTCACCTAGGAGATTTAGAGCTGTTAGCCCCTCTAGGCTTCTTTTCCTGGTGAATGGCATAATGGTGATTTTTTTGGGGAATTTTCTTGTGAGCACCATAATAAGTGGGCCTTCTACTATCATTGACTATACAGGGTGATTCAGAGTAGTCACGCCAAAGTTTACCGTGTGATATAGTCATTTTAGGCAAAAAGTCTCTATAAAGATGTTTCAGAAAATAAAAATAATAATAATAATAATAGCTGTCCACTGTCCTATAAATTATTTAAAAAAATTGATACAAAATTTAATACAAAAAAATACCCTTTTTGCCTTTAGAAAAGACAACATGACTAGTTTCATGAATAAAGTAGGAAACTATACTCAATTGAGAAAAAAATTATATTAAAACATTGTTTAACCTGTTCGGTTAAATAAAACATTTTTATTTTTAACACCACAACATTCTGTCATGCTTATCTTTCGGATAGAATGCAGTATGTTGCATATAATGGTTTCCAGTCTGTCGAATATATTGCTACATCCGGAGTCCCACAGGGGTCAATTCTCGGTCCCCTGTTGTTCAACATATTCATTAACGATATTGTGAATGTTATTGATGTGTCCTGTCTACTTTACGCTGATGATGTCAACATTTTTAAAGTAATTTCTTGTTTGGAGGACTGCGTTTTTCTGCAAAACAGCCTTTCAAACTTATTTAATTGGTGCGTTGAAAACAACTTAAATCTGAATGTATCTAAGTGTAACGTTATGACCTACACAACTAAATCCGAGGCTGTTATGTTTAATTACAGCATTGACAACGCACTCCTTCAACGATCTTCTACTCTTGCTGACCTTGGCGTAATATTCGATGACGAACTTTCATTTATACCTCACATAAATAATTTAGTGACTCAATCTCTTAAGACTCTTGGGTTTCTAATTAGAACTAGCAGAGACTTCTCGAATATCAGTACACTTAAAACTTTATACTTTGCTTTTGTTAGGTCTAAACTTGAATATGCGTCTCTTGTTTGGAACCCTCACTACAGAAATCACGTAGACTCTTAGGAGAAAGTGCAAAGACGATTCTTAAAACTATTATGGCTTAAGTCTGAGGGAGCATACCCGTCTATCGGTGTTCACCAACAAGAGTTGTTGACTAAGGTTTCCATGACATATCTGGAAAATAGACGCGAATATTTTTCTCAAGTATTTCTATATAAAATCTATCACAATCAAATTGACTGCCAAGAATTATTAGGGAAATTAAATTTTCATGTGTCTAGTGTGAATTTTCGGAAAACACAAACTTTTTTACCTCTCATTTTCGCACTCGAATATTCTTAGATTCTCACCTCTATTTACTATGTGCACCAATTACAACAACAACTGTGGGCAGTTTGATATTTTTCATTGCACCCTTAATTTTATTAAAAAATATTGTAATAACTAAGTCTTTGTTTCTCTTTTTTTCTTTTTCCGTCTTAAACTGTCTGAAATTATTTTATTGTTATTTTTATACAATGTTTTATTGTTATTTTTATACAATGTTTTTTTTCTTTTTTAAATATCTTTTCTATATACTTATACTGTATTGTATTTTTCTTGCTCTAGAAATAGGTTTACCTGTTGAGCAGTGTATGCAAATAAATAAATAAATAAAATAAATAAATAAAATAAATTTAAATTAAATACCAGCATTATTGAAAACCAAAGGTAATAGAACAACTGAAAAGTTTTCTTAAAAAACAATATAAAAAGCATGACAAACGACAAAAAACTTTCAACGCCTTGTATCTCAGTTATTATTTCCAGGTAAATCATCATATAGTATTTTTGCTTAAAATAACATCCTTTATCACTTAGCAATGTTGGGCTTGATCACTCTAAATGACCCTGTCACATACATATACAAAACATTTATTTTTAACTAAAATTTTTACGAAATCTTATATTTGCTGTGATACATTTTACATAATTTATTTCAATAATGATATCATCAGTGACTGTATTGCTATATAAGCAGTAATAATCATGTCAACAGTTTTCTTGTCCTCTGTATAATTTATTTAGCTGTCAAAATGTGAGTAATGGCAAAGTCGTCGCGGCGGTAGTGTCATCTGGTTTGCCATGCATGAATTAATGGCCTACAAACCGGCGGCCATGTATAATCCACGGTACTGCACACAATACATGCTCAGAGGAATTGTACGGTGGACGATGCATTTGCAACGGGACCACCCCGGTGCAAGGCAATCGATGATGGTTACAATAGTTAGTTTGCTGAGATGAATAATTGAACTATACATGTAATTACATAGTTTATTAGCAAGGCAGTTTTATATTATTTTTTAGGTTTGTTTACAAACTGCATCAAAGGATCTTTTCTAAAATAAGGTGACCAGAAAGGAAGTGCATTAACGGAAAAACTTCTTGGTACTTAAGAGTAAGGCGTATTACTTGTACCGTAATGAAATTTTATATAATATTTGCATAATATGCAAAACAGAAAATGAAAGAAGAGATAATGGAGGATATAAATTAAATTATTTTTTAATAAAAAAATTATAACAATTTTGTTGATTACATCATTAACCAATACATCAACAGAGATAATTAAAACATTGTCCTTGAATGAATTTCAAATTAACAAATGAAGTAATTTAAGCATAAACAAAATGGAATAGTAAATTTGAAATAATGAACTATAATTATATTAATTTAATTAGATGTATTGAATCCAGCAGGCAACTTGACCGCATTGAATGACGGTCTCGTGATGCCAAAATAGCTTATCAGGGCTAGCCCTATGTTAATGACTCGGGATTTCAATTAAAACTAATTACTACTACCCGGCAGACCAATCAATTGATTAATCATTTAATTAATCAACTAATTAACGAAGCAACGTAACTAATGCGTCGGTACTGTCATGTATTAAACTAATTGAATCTATACGCGTATTACTATTTCTTGTCTCTTCTGTTGTCACACAATACAGATAAGGGCAGAATGTAAATAGATCGATCGTTATGGTTACCAAGGTGTAATATAACATTAATTATTATTGCTGCATGCATTTCCAATCAGTCTGATCAATAACTCTTTTGCAATCAGCGTGTATATATACAGGGTGATTCCTTTTGACCGTCTATTAGAAGTATATCGAGGAAGAAAAGAGATACTGATATGAAAATTTGGCTAGTCCTAACGGGGTAGGATTTATTTAAAGAAAATATTTTCAAAATGGTGGTGGCATTTCCAGTTATACCAGAAGTTGAAACTAACATTGTTATTTTAAATAGAATGCCCCCATTTTTAATTTTTTTTTTGTCCAATGAAAATTTAAAGATCTGTTTGTTAAAGGTTCTCTATTACTTAAAATTAATATTTTCCGAGATATTAATTTTTTACTAAAATTTTAACAGGAAAGTTGTATAACAGAAAAATTAATATCTCAGTAACATTTAAGGATATGGTGATGAATTTTTTATTGGTATAAGACAGCATTGGATACTCATCATGTATGAAAATTATCAAAATTTCCATTAAAAAGTTTCTAAAATTAATGACAAATGTCGACCACACAAAAACAGCAAGGAGTATTTTTTAAATGGCACCATATCTAATTAAATTCATCAGTATATAAAGAAAAAAAATGTGCGTCTAACCATCATGTAGCATGATCCTGGACCTAAAACGTTTGGTTCATTAGATATTTTCGATTTTCACATTTTATCGATGAAATGAAATTTTCTAATGAACTTTTATAATGAAACATCAATTAAATTGTTCAAAATGTTGTCCGTTAACCACCTCTAAACATTTTAGAATCTTTGTATTCACTGAGTGTGCAGTAGCATTCCAAATTTCAATTGGGTCTAAACCTGCAAATGAAACTCTATCCAGCAGTTCTTCTCTGTTGTTCGATAGACTTCTTATACGGCCACAATGAAAAAAATCCATCGGAGTCAAGTCGGGAGATCTCGCAGCCAACTTCATGGACCCAAACGGCGCGGCGTCTCCACCTGTCTTCGAATAATTGATTCAGTTCGTTACTAATTGGACCAGTACAATGACTTGGAGCTCCATCCAGTTGGTACCAGCCTGAAAATTATCGATTAATAGGTAAATTTATCTAAAAAGTTTGTTACGGCACATATCGAAATTACTAAATATTTTGGGCCCCTTTAAATTTTCGTTGTAAATGTGGTAATACAATTTATTACCAATTAACAAACAAAACACGTTAAAACTGAATTTGTACTGAAAATTCTTCTGTGGTATAACAGGATTTGCATCCAAAAATGCGATTGAAAAAGTCGCCCTTTGAAAATTTTGCCTCGTCACACCAAACAAATTTTTATAAAAGAATCTTGTGTGAGAATTAATATTATTTCGTAAAATTCTCTTCTTTGATGTAGATCTTCAGGATAAAGTTCTTGCACACTTAAAATTATGAAATTTATGTTTCTTTAAAATCATCTGACTTGAATTGTAGGAAATGCCCAAATCCACTGCCACTGAACGAATCGAATAATTTGAATTTGCATGGAAATGAGCCAATACATTAATTTCATTATCTTCATTTGGTGTTTTAGGTCTATCTATTACTCTCTGAGTGTCGGTTGCCAAATCTAACAAAATTGCTTTGCAATCTTCTAAATTTTTGTGAGTTCATTGTTGGTAAATCAGAATACATTTCATTAAATTTTCTACATGTTTTGCTAATTTTGTCTGTCTGTCCATGAATGTGAAGTAAATTCAAAATATTCGTGTTTGAGTAATTATTTGCCATTTTCTGCACAATAAGAAACAAACTGCATATCATGAAGTACCATAATATAAATTATGTATTATCTGTCACATTTGTTGAAATTGTCATATTTTGTTTTGTCAACAGTGCTACTAAAGGCAAAGTCTACTAGAAAACGGCCTCTACAATTTTAATCGATAAAATTAGAAACTCGAAAGTATCTAAAGAACCATACATTTTGGGTATAGGAGCACAATACGCACGCATGGTAAGATGCACATTTTTTTCTATCGATTGATGTATTTAATTTGGTATAGTGCTATTTAAAAAAAAAAAAAATTGCTGTTTTTGTGTGGTCGACATTTGTCGTCAATTTTAAAAATTTTGTAGTGGAGATATTGATAATTTTCTTAAACGACGAATGGCAGCAATATCTTGTCTTATACCCATAAAAAATTCAATTGTTACTGAGATATTAGTTTTTATGTTATACAACTTTTTTTGTCAAAACTTTAAGAAAAAAATTAGTATCTCGGAAAATATTAATTTTAAGTATAGGGAACTGTTAACAAAAGGGCATTTCATTTAAAATAGCAAAGTAAGGGTCAACTATATGAAAGGAAATAATAAAATACCATATTTTGAATAAAATACATCAATTTCTTACAAAACCAACTGCCAATTTTGTTATGGAATGTCTCGACGCAATTCAGGAGATATTTACGGATTCAGCAGTATGGGGCTCCTTCGCATAATGCTTGTATTGTGCAAACTCATTTCAAATAGTTTTAAAGGCTAGTGGGCAGGTACCAACGACCTATTAGGGCTTCCTAAATAGCTGGATTTAACTCCTCTTAATTTTTATTTGCGGGGAAGTCTAAAAATATAGTGTATAAAACTAAATCTAATAATGTAGAAGAACATTTAAAGGAAAAAAGTGCAGTTGCTTTTTCCGCTATCATTAGACAATTAAAAAAAAGAAGTAACTTCAAATGAAATCAAGAAAAACATCGTTTAAAGTAATAGTTATTGTTAATTAATGTTATTTATTTGTGTATTTGTTGGCTACTTAATGTATTATTTATGTTTTTGAGGTTTTAAAATTTTATGTTTTCACAGTAAGAATAAACTGATACCAATAGCTTTCTAAAAATAAAATTTATTAACTTTTGCTTATAATTTTTTATTAAGGCTTATAGATTTTCTTATACGATAAATCGACTCGAACTTAATAAACCTTTCCACAATGCGTAAAAAAACAGGGAGTTACAGAAAAAAAATATAAATCCTTATTTTGTTAATATTGCCACCATATATAATTTATGTAGGTCACTTAATAATACAATATACAGTGTTAAGTTTCCTTTAACAATTTCGAGAAAGACGTATTTTATCTCCCTTAAGTGATTACAGTCCAGTCCATCATTAGGTTGAGTTGTGTACACGTTAAGTCACTTGGGCGTATTGCATATTGTTTTTGTTTTTATTTTATTTGTTGTACTGTATTGTTGATATTAATTTAATAATAAAGCATGGCAGACGTACGCAGGGGTAGAAAACGGCCATTTGCTGACAAAGTGAATAAATTCATGGTGAATTCCCGCATTTATTCTATGATGGTGCTAAAATAATTTGTAAAGTGTGAGAGAAAGATTTGATGTGCTGGGATAAGCGTGATTGTAGACTTCACGTAAATAGTGTACACCATAAAGATAAAAAAAATGGCGTGCCTTCGACAACACAGTTTATGTTTGATTTACTATTAATGCTGATTGCCTGTGATGTTCCGCTACACATACTCGGATAAACAACCATTTCGAGAGTTCTGGAATAAATACAATGCCCAGGTGAAGTTACCAAGTCGCACAACGTTATGTAATTATCTACCAACTGTATACATAGTGGTAAATAAGATGAAATGTGAATTAAAAAATACACGGCTGTGGCTGTTGGTGAGACAACAGATTGTAAAAAAAAATCTATTTTAAATGTTACAGTACGAGTACTGGACCCTCTTAAACCGACAGTTCCACTGTTACTAGCTAGCAAAAGACTAAGTCAGTGTACTAGCGAAATAATTACCAGGATGGTGCTGGAGACGTTAGAAAAAACTGAACTGTCAAAAAGTCAAGTGTTGATGTTTGTAACTGATGGCGCCGCGGCAATGCGTTTGATAGGCCGTTTATCTCAACAAGGTTGTACGTTTATACGTGTTACGTGTAAAGTGCATGCTTTAAATCTTGTGGCAGAAACTATTCGAAAAGGTTTTTCAGAGGTGTACATTAATAGCAAGTACAAAAAAAGTGTTTCTTAAATCTCCTAAACGTCTCCGTGCATTTCATAGCAAGTGTCCCGGTATTCCTGAACCATCACAGCCGATTCTTACACGTTGGGGAACATGGTTGCAGGCAGCTTTTTATTATGCTGAATATTTCCAACAAATAAAAGCTGTGATACTACAAATCCAGATGAGGCTGCAGCTATTAAGGAAAACCAGACAAAATTCGAAGATACTTCTGTTGAAACAGCTTTCAAAAATATTGCGAAGAACTATAAACCATTACATGAAAGCATAACAAAATTAGAAAACAGTGCGTTGTCGTTAGCGGAGTCACTGCAAATAGTGGATGAAGTAAATCTACTGCTACACGCTATAGGTGACGCAACAAATGAGCGAGTTAAAGGAAAGTTCGCAAGTGTGTTAAATAAAGACACTGGTTTTACCAAATTAAGACAAATATGTGATGGTGCAGCCCCAGATCCGTTAAGTGCGTTCAAAGACTATTTTACGCATGCGTGTATTACATCAGCAGATGTCGAACGGTCGTTTTCAAAATATAAGAATATATTTTCACCAAAGCGAACATCACTCATGGAGAC
The DNA here is from genome assembly GCA_029963845.1 of Rhamnusium bicolor. Taxonomy (NCBI): domain Eukaryota; kingdom Metazoa; phylum Arthropoda; class Insecta; order Coleoptera; family Cerambycidae; genus Rhamnusium; species Rhamnusium bicolor. The sequence continues at coordinate 1,824,283 of JANEYF010000526.1, read as the reverse complement.
AACCATAGTAACATACCTGATGCTGCAAAATGGCTACACATCTTCGCCAGTTTGTGATAAGCAAGCTAGTTTACCAAGCTAGTTAAGAGGGTAAGTTTTACATACATTGTTATAAATTGTAACAGTTTATTCTTTCTCGTATTAGTTAATTTCCCATACGCCACTGTCCCACGGAACATTTTTGACAGCCCTAGTGATTACTGATTACACTGTACACTGGTAAAAATAGATAAGTTTCAATTTAAAACGATGTATAATTTTATTCTAGTGATAATGTGTGGAAAAATTACCGGCACTTTCAATTTTTGATGAATTAATTTTTCAGAATTTATTGGAAACTGTTAAAATGTTAAAGCGTTGATATTAATCCTGGATATGTGATATTTTATTCTGCAAAAACGGTTTATTTAATATTTCACAGTAATTTAATAAACATTCCTGTGCACCCTGTAAAACACAATATAAATTATTTAAAATAATTACAATACTGTACGTTAACATATTTCATTAGTAGTCACTTTAGAATTATACATTTAAATGATAACTAAATTAAAGTAAGTTATTTTAAATTACCCTCCATGTACGAACATGCAAGACAAAATTATACTACAGAATAAATTTTGGGATGAGGACCGTTCATTATAATATAGGATGAACCATAACTTAAGTGTCATAAATTCAAGTAGTGATGAAAGCGAAAAGGGAACGCAGATCATATAAAATATTTCCTCTAAACTGAGATAGATAATCCCACTCTGTGTACACTATTTGTGATACTCCAAGAAATTTTACAAAAATTTGAGAAACACTAGATCACAATTATTACTGTATCAAGAAAAGTAAACAAAAAAAGGTTCAATATTATCGGCCAATCTGCTTAGCAACTGCTCTTTCAAAAATCTTTTGACCAATTTATAATGAAAAAAGTAATAGCAGTTCTAGAAGAAGTGAAATTTTTTCTTAATTTTAACATGGACTCAACGAGTGCCCTGTGGAAATTTTCTGTCTTCTCAGTAGGAATATTTGACTGTTTCAATCATAACATTCCATTTGATAAGTTATTAAATTATGATATCGGAGGTTAGTTTGCATCGTAATTAAGTAATACGCACCAAACTGTGTCCCTTAAACATACTGACAGAATTGCTTAACAACATATTTACCTGATCTGGTAAAAATTTATATGTGTCTACCTCAGGATTCCGTCCTGAGACCCTTTCTATTCATATTAAGTATTAACGACCTTGCTTTATACATGAACAATCTGTGATATTGTATGCTGATGCCACTCATTTATGTTAACAGTCAAATCTATAATTAAAAAATTATTAGAAATAGTGATCCATGACTTAATAGCTTGGTTTAATACATATCACCTTTATCTAAATATGTGCTTGGCCACCTTCATTTTCACGCTCAACAAAATTTAAAATTGACCCAGCAAGTAATTAATCCAAACAGAATGTGTTTCGTTTTTTGCTTTCAATTAACTCATACTCTACACTGCAAATTAAAAGTTATATTAGATCCATCAAAAACTTTAATGTATTACCATGGGCAAGTACACCCTGGACTCTTATAAGCAGAGTTGGCAGAAATGTGTGGCGAGACATCAATAAAATACAACAGATAAAATTATCAACAATATAACAACATAAAATACAACGGACAGGAATAAATTAGCGTGCAAACAATTAAGACACACAACAATGGACGTCTCGTGCCTCGCTTCGATTTGTCCGCCAACCGGTCATTGCCTCACTAGATACCTGCTGTTGCACCACTGAATAGCCGCACGACTTGCCAACTCTACTTATAAGGTATAATTCTATGGGATTCATCACCACATGCAAAAGAGGTAAAGAAAACAGAGTGATATTTAGCAGATGTCCTTACACTCATCCTTGCAAGCTCATTTGGATAATTTGGTATTTTAAGATTATTTTTTACTCATAAGTTATATCTATTAAGAGTGGTTATACTTCGCTACAAAAAGTCCATTTGCAACAGTCCGTGAGCTCCTGTTTTTTAGGTAAATTATGTTTTTTGGAAAAATAAAAATACCACCGTAAAAACAAATCAGAAAGGCAGGTTTGTAACGTTTTTTGTTCTCACACTATCTTTGCAAGTTTTAAAAAATATATAAAAATGGTTAGAATTCGTTAATTACAGGAAAATTTGAGTTTACTTAGTCTTTTTAAGTTAGAAACTTGCATTTATTATTTATCTTTATGGCAGCATTTTTATTTTTTTAAAAATAACAGTTTATTAATAAAATATATTTATGTGAAACTTCACATAATTCGTCATCTCACCACATAAATGTATGGCACTTAATATGGAAAACCCTGTATAAATTTAAAATTAAATATAACAATCACAAAAAGTTTATTATTTGTATTTGCCGATACGGGTACGCTGCATGACAGTGTAAAATAAATTAGCTATTAAAAGTACATTCCTTCGGGATCGATATGACTTGCAGTAACATGGAGGGTTGCATAATCAGACGAGTGGTTAGCAATACCCTTCTCCCCCCCAGGCCATAAAGTTGACAAAACCAAACTGGAGTAAATCTAACTAATCACAATGCAATAGCAATATCTTGAAATTAACGAACCGAACTGAAGCCACAGCAATGGCGGATCATACATAAATAATTAATTGATTAGCAGGTATCGCAGTGATCTAATAATGTTACTAACTAATCAGCTAAACAAATAGATAGTGGCCGACCATAATTCACGGCACCATGAGAGAGTAAATGCTCGTGATCAATAGGTATTGAATACGCTATGCAAATAGGTATGACCATAGTGGACACCCATGCAAGTCATGAGGGCGCCACCATGTCTGAGAGAGGCACGACTCTGCCTGGGGCACTGCACCCAAGAGCTCAGGATAGTTTCCATCGACAACATACATACGCGACTGTGTGTATGACATTGCATTGCCCAGCAATAATTGTACACCAAACACATATGCATTACAGTGGGATCCGCAAACACGCCGCATAGGATTATACTAGGATAGACATTAGGCAATGGCTACGAGGTCAACCTCAACCATAGTCTATGTTAGGGGGATTTGGGGGGCAATAAGATCGACCATACTCTAATCCAGTTGTCGATAGCAAAACAATGGGAGTGACCGATTAGAAATGGATATATTTCTTAAATTAATTTTAATGCAAAGCAAATGAAAATTAAATTTTTATTAAATAACATGTATTTCCATTATATTATACCTATTAATTTTTATTTAGTTTAATAGGCCCTTTTCCATACAAACTGAAATTTAAAGAATTCTGTTTAGTTGCAAATATTTGAAAGAAACATCTACTCGGCGTACAACCAGGTCAAAGGTCAGAAACGTATTATGTAATTTCAATAATAACCAATAAGCTGCTTTGATCATTTCAGCTTGGGTTTATTAAAAATAAATACAAATGAGTTTGACATTTGCAGGTCTTAAAATTATAGTGTCTGATGTTACTACCAAACTGCATCTCCATGAAAAGCAAAGATGGAGAAGAACGAAATGGTAAAAACATATTTATCTCAAAAAATTTATCAATTATGAAATCGTATTCTTTTTTTAATTTCAAGATATTTCTGGTCTTTCGCTTGGTCAAATTCAACTTGAAACTGATTAAAAAGACACGTAGTTAAATTTTTTTTTATTTATATCCGATAAAAAAAAGATATAGATATCGTAGACAAAACTGTACATACTGGTATGTAAAATTTGCCTAAAAATGATTTTTTATGCAGGGTGATTTACTTTTTTATACTGTATTTGGAAAAGGGAGACAGCAATAAATCACTCAGACGAAGATCAGCCATGGGCATAATACTGTTTCTCTTCACACTCATGAAAATTAATACCGAAAAAAATTAGCGATATCTAGCTACAAGCTACAAATAACTTGAGCTTAAAAATAGAATCGAAATCAATTATTTGGCTTTGTAAATACAAACATATGGTATTATCCGTAAACCAACCGTAATATGTTTAATGAAGATTTTTCATATTGCCCCATTTTGGGGACTGCGTATTAAGCCGATAATTAAGTATACAGGTACAAGGGTACAAGGAAATTTGTGCTATAAAAAGAATTTGAAATCAATATATTCAGCGAACCAAAAACCGCTATGGATGAAGACTTCAAAAATGTTATTCGCAGAAAAGTGCACTTGCAGAAGACAACGATTTACCACTGATCAGCAAAACAAGCACTGAGACGTTCTGTGAGAGTTAAATTTTTGTTGGGAAAAGCAAAACAGAAACTCAGTTGTAATCAACAAAAGCGAAATAATTTGTTGGTTCGGACTCAATAAACACAATAAACTGTGGGGCCTCGTCTCTCTTTACTCTACACAAAATCCTAGAATTTTCTGGGAGTTACTTCGGTGACTTGAGAGGCGTTTAAAAAAAACTTTTTTTTTAACAGTATTAAGAAGACCCTACCTAAGATCAATTCGAAAATTTCGTGTGGAAGGAAAGAACAGTTATTGTCTGGATGAAATTTTGGTAACCGAGATATAATGTGACGAAATTATGGCATGAAAAGAATGTGAAAAGTTTTTGGCATGCATTTTTGGATCGACTGTCAGAGAAAGGGAGACAATTAATAGTCACGCATATCGGTAGTAGCAGTGGTTTAATGGAAGGTGGTTACTCTTATTCCAGTCTAAAAAAACAGGTGACTATCATGAAAATATTACCGCAGATGTTCTCGAGGAGTATTTTATACAAACGTTGAATCTTATACCTCAGGGATCTGTATTTTATACAAACGTTGTATCTTATACCTCAGGGATCTGTAATTGTAATGGATAATGCTAGTTTACAGTCCAGGCAATTTGAGCGGACACCTAAGATTTCCTGGCGGAAAGCAGATATAATCCAATGGCTATCCGAAAAAATATTGTTTTTGAAAATACTATGGTAAAATGGGAACTTTTGGCGATTGTTATAATGGTGTCAAACATAACACCAAAATGGCGCTAATGTTTTCACAACAAGTCTTTTCTTGGTATTTTGTGGACAGAACTTTCAAAATAAATCTAGTTTATATGAAATAAAGATTCTATAGATTGAAAAAATCCATAACACGGCTACGGTTTGACAGGCTGGCTTGAACAAGGGATACGCTGATAAATGAGAGAGATCAAAGATACAGTTCAGAGCGGCATAGACAAGAACAGCTCGCCTCGTACCGAGTTTTTATGACCTCAAACAGGTAGTTAATAACCCAAGAGCTGTCCTAGTATGGGTATTTTGTAAAAATAGAGACAACCCAACTACTTTGTATTTTATATAAAATATAAAGGATAATTTGAAATCACTTATAAGCACCCTGACCATGTTTTTGGAGGATTTGCATCTATAATGAGATTTTATTCCTTCTTGCTTTTTTCCAAACAGTATAATACCGAAAATTTTAGCAGTCGATAGATTTCGACAAAAACAAGGTTACTTTGTGGTATAAACTTTTTCTGCAGACCTTCGTTGAAAAGAGAAGTTTTTTGATTTTTCTTTCTCTTTGGAGTCATCGTATTGTTAGAACATGTTTATTATTGCATTTGATACTATTTTTGCCTTTCCACATCACCATCTATCAGTCATGGCTCTGCCTCAGCGAGCATATGGCGGTGGTATTTAACCTGGTGGACACCAAAGTGAATCTACGCTTTCTACCCAACTATGATTACCCTGTGGTTTTGGAGAATTTTGTATTATTTTGTCAGCTAGCTGCCGTGCTTGGTAATTCGGGGAGCATATTAAACGTTTTTTGGAGAAAACTATTACAGTAAGTACTACTGATGTCATCCATTTTTGGTATCTTTGTTCTTTATTATCCTGCGGGGAGGGAATATATCTGGAAGGCAGAAGAGTGCAAGAGAGATTTGCTATAGAATCGTACTCCACAATATTCTAGGCAGAGGTTTACGCCATCCTAGCGGTGGCACTTAAGGAACGTTGCGGGCAGATGATATAGATCTGCTCCAACAGCCAGACTGCTCCAAAAGCGGTGTGCTCCCTTAGGACGAGATCAGCTTCCATTCAGGAGTGTGGGGGACGCCCTAGAGGAGTTTGCTATAAATATATAATACTGGTGGATCTCGGGAAGTTACGGCTAGACTTGGAGATGAGGAATCCTGCCTCGGGCCTGAGCCTATGTTGGGTATTACAAGAAGACAGGTCACAACGGCCCTCAATGACTGGGCCCACGAGACACTGAGGAAGCATTGGAGAACCAATATTGCCTGTAAGCAAACTCGAGATTTTGTGACGGGGCCGAACAAGTCGAGATCGGCCTGGTTACTTGGCCGGAGTCGAAAGACTGAATATTTTAATTGGTTTTAACAGGCCCCTGCAGACTTAGGATACATCTATCTTTCATAGGTGTTAAGGAAGACCCTACATTTCCAGGATGTGGGGGGGGTTAAGAAATATCTTACCACTTCTTGGATCAGTGTAAAGCTTTCGGGCGCCTGAGGCATAGCATCTTCGGTATTGAGGCGCTTCTAATGGAGATGAGCCACCTCTCGTACTGAGTGATATCCTGACCTTCATTAGACGATCGGAAAGACTCAACGAGGGAGCAAGAATAGTACATGACTGAGGGGACAGCTGGGGGTTAGTAAAAGGGGCCCGTCTGCGGCCTACTTGCCAGTCGTGAGCATCCCTCACTATTACCATGATTAATGTTATCCATTTGGGTATTTTTGTTCCTTATCATTTTTTTGTTTAGCGTTGTCCCAAATTAATATATATCTAATATCCGCCACAGGGAAACAGAAATCATAAACAATATTAGCATATTTACATAAACTGGTAAATATTTTAAGTGAATATTTCTCTAATAAAAGTTGCTGCACATTTCTTAAACGAAATATCACCACACTTTCAATAACATCTACAGTATAATCTCGGAACAACTCCATTCCACAGGAACTTATTGCATGCGCCCTATATACACCAGAAACATCAACAAAAACAAAATCAGCAGCAGCATATCAATCACGTCTTTCTCCCATGGAGTAGCAAATCTTTTATTGTCCCAATTCTCCATTCACAGCCCTTCGCGAGATCTTCCTGTCTTTGCATGTTTCGTTCGTTTCACAGTTTCTATTCGTTAAATAAGAACATGGTTCGGTAACACTACCTGATGAAGATTTTAAATAAATTGAGGGGTCTTTTTTTAAGAAAACCCAGAACATATTTCATACAACTATTTATATATTATTTCAAGTAAAAGTGGTTTACTTTTAGAATGGCACAAATTTGTTTAATGGACTCAATTAAAATTTTGTGAACTACCCGCCGTCCAAGCTTCCCTATTTGAATATTTCACCGACAAAGCTATATTTGGAAAGCTGTATACCATTAACGCTAATTTTATCACTTTATTATTGTTATTGTTATTATTCTCCATTTAATTAAACCAATATATTTTTATAAACGAACTTCAAAGGTTGAGATCCATCAGTAGATTTATTTGTATGTTTATGGATGTGTTCTTTTAGATTAATCAACCTACAGTTAGTACCCCTTAGTTACATTCCTTAATCTTATAATTTACCATTTGGCCTACACCTGCTATTGTTCTATAGCTTCATTTACCATAAATAGTACATTTTCATTGTAATTATGTGTTTCAGATTATTAGTCCACAAGTCACTGCACCATAAAATAGGACACACAGCCACAACATACAACAATATACAGAAAAAATTAGTATGCGCAATTTACTTGTATCCGTTGAATATTGGCCGACGGTGTATTACAAACCAGAGAATTACCGAATGACTTGATTACATTAACGTGCAGAAGTGCAGAGTTAGCTAGATTGCAGTATCGCATCAGCTATGCTCAACCGCGCTCACCGAATCGCAAGTGTAGATCCCCCTCCACTGCTAATTATCAAACGTAAATTGTGCAACCGATGGCCGTGTTTGCCCCTTCATGGCTTTATCTGTAGATATATTCTGTATTCATTGTAATGTCCGGACTGAGACTATAAGAGCCCATATTTGACACATTTCACTGAACAGGTATTAAAAAAACTGCTGCCAATTACTTGGGGATCAGAATTTCCTCACCGTAGTAAAACTCGACGTGTGGTGGAGTTTATAATAAAAGTAATTTTCGACGTTTCGAAAATGTCACATTTTTTGACGTTTCAAAAAAGTCACATTGGTGGAATGTCACTAATATTTCTTTTAGACATTGGGACCGATTTTGCTGATCAACGAACTCAGTCTCTTTCTTGACCTCTAGAATGTGTGTACCAAATTTGAAAGCTTTATCTCAAAAACTGTAGCTGCTATCGCGAACCAGACAGACACACAGACAGAAAATTTTTTTCAAGAATACATAACTTCCTTACTTTTAGGGGTGAGAAAAATTATATATATATATATATATATATATATATATATATATATATATATATATATATATATATATATATATATATATATATATATATATATACATATATATATATATATATATATATATATATATATATATATATATATATATATATATATATATATATATATATATACATACATATAATATTTTTATGATTTTGACTTAAAATTATTTGTCTTCCAACGCCAAACCAACATCACTTGACAGGTAAGCAAAGCGAAATGCACGATATAGGCGCATATTTGGAACAATATGCACGGCAGTTCCAGCCCAAATCAGAGTTTCGTTTACACACTAATATAAAGAATATATCAGTCGTGGTATCGGTATCATCGGCTCGGTGGTGTGAAGGATAGTAGTGCGTGCCTCCAACCAAATCGCTCGAGTTCAAAACCGGGTTCTGCCAAGTTGATAAAATATAGTGGATCGCGTCAACATCTTTCGAAAGGAATGTAAAACTCTGGTTCCGTATGTCTATGATGTGAGCAAGTAAAAGATCCCACACTCTTCTACAAGAGGGGGTTTGGTGATTGGCCCTTGTAGCGGAAATAGGCCGACGTTCAATAAGTGATTAAAAAAAAGTATCAGTGGCAAAGATTCTCTTTTTGAATGTACCGTGAACCCACAACGCAAATTATATTACTTATCACTTTTTCTCTTCATTTGACACCAACAGGGTCGGATTGCTATGTGTGTGTGTGACTTTCAACTTTATTTATAGGATATATTCCTTATCTCTATCGATTTTATAGATTTGAGGATGATTTTTTGGGTAAAAAATATCATTGTATTTGTCTTACTTCTTTTAAGCAAGTCTGTTTGCATTAAACCAGTTCTTTTTTAATATGTTTATTGGGCTCTTAACCGCGCATATTTGTGTCATTTATGTTATCCACTCGTTCTACAAAATATAGGTGTCATCACTGGCGGTTCCTCTATAGGGTCATTTGGTCAATGACCTCCCATATACAAATAAAAAATAGAGCTATTCATTTTCTGAAGTTTAAAAATATATAATATATACTTTTTAAGAATATTAAAAATATATATATTATATATTTTTAAACTTTAGAAAATGAATAGCTCTAATTTCTTATTTGTATGTGGGAGGTCAATGACCAAATGACCCTATAGAAGAACCGCCAGTAAGTGTCATGATGCAAATGACATTAAGAAACTAGCATAACATGTGATTTACATAAATCAAAAAGAATAGCGGCCTCAAAACAATACACTGCAGGACACCATTTGGCGTTGGCAACAAACTACTAAAATTATCAATACAATACGCATTGTAAACTACATGTTAAATAAAGCGATATCAACCTTAAACTTAGGACGCCACTGACACAATAACAATCTAGCTAGAATAATCTCAAAAGTTACTTATGTAGAAATTATTTAAAACACATTCCAAGTGTATTACTATTAAATCACGCCATAGTTTTAGCTAGATAACTAGGGGCAGAGACAAAAGAGTCGAATGTGTGAACTCGTTTATAAATATGAATAAACACGCTTAATCAAATGTCCAATTTAACTTTATGAGCGAGTTGTGTAAATACAACTTTGAGTAACTTTATGAACATGACCGAGCAGTTAGGGACTCAACTTTTCATCTATCGACTTATTCCAAATTGTTTTATGTGTCATTTCGTTATCTTCATATTATCAAAACAGACAAAAAATAAATGTACTTTAAACGTTTTAACGAGTAGGTAGACGTGAATAAAGGATTTTTATTATTATACATATACTTGCTTGGCATGTTGGCTGTTAAATATTGTCGCACAAATATTATTTCCCTTGTGGTTCGAAACAATTTATATATCCAAAAGATAAAAGTTTTGCTTCAACATTGGAATGACATTTAAAAATATGCTCGTTTTTGTTACAAAATCCAATTTTATTTTTGTATTTCCATATTTTCTATATGAAATTGCTTTGCCTGAAACTTATTACGCGGCTGCTATTAAACTGAAATATTTACATCGATTCATTTCAGACAGAAAAAGGACGAAAAAAGCGGCGGATCAATCAGGAAACGCAATACATTTGAAAAAAGCAATGCGTGTAAATAATTCTCGTATTTTCATAAATATTTTTAGGATTTATCGCGACTTTTTAGCGGCGCTGTACTCGTCACAAACGGACCAAAAAGTATGCTCCACTCTGCTCAACGCACACAGATTGAATTAACTTCGGTTCCATCTCTCACGCACGGCACTCCTTAAAAAATGCCGGCTTTTATGGTGAAATATTGATGGCAACGTTAAATTATTCAATCCGCTGACCTAACCTTTCAGGGTTTGCATCGTAGTCTAACGCTTCATGCTATCGACAAACCAAAATCATTCTTTTTAAAAATAAAATAATCTTCCGTAAATCAAAACTAGTTGTTTCAAAGAATGCGTAAAATTGGAAACTAAATTTGGAAATACTCTACCATGCAGTATTTCTCACTTTAATTTTTTTGCCCTAATAAGACGAATCTTAATAAAAATTTCTAAAATATCCACCATTGTTTCTATACAGGTTTATTTGCTGTTTGAATGCACGTCCCATTTTTAAAACGGGAATTGTGAAGAATATTTACATATCTTTTAAATAAAAATGAATTAATTTTACATATTATTATTTTATTATTTATTTAAATTTTTAGCATGTTTTTATGTAAACGTACATCTACTGTGTATAAAACATTTTAGTCATAACATATGTAATTTAATATTGTTATTATTTGTAAATTTTTATGAGATTTTTAAAACTCACGAAATTGTTGAAATTAATTTACTTTTGCTGAATTATTTTTTGCCTTCGGGTGCGTATGTACTTGTATAAACTGAATATAAATAACAAAATATATTTCATGGAGAGAGTTTGGCCTAAATAATGTTTAAATGAAAAAATTAAAATTTTATAATAATATATAAAACATATGTTATATTTTTCAGTAGGTGTATTTTTAAAAAAGATATACCAACATTTTTAGGTACTTTGTATAGAGAGGGCACGACTCAAAATATTCCTAAAGTTTCAAATTGGATACTGGTGAATAATGAATATGATACAGTGATTTTTATTTTTAGGTTATAAGAACTACATAAAAAACATATATAACTGGGAAAAATATATTTTGAAACTAATTACCTAAAAAAAGAAAATAATAAATATTAGTTCCGTTTTTAACATTCCATTTAAAACGCCCGCTAATATATGATGTCATCTACAATGTATATGCGTATTTATGGGTTTATTTGGTGTTGGTCTTCCGCAACATTTTAACGCGGAGGTTAAAAATATTGAGTTTCAAAATATACAGTTATTTAAAAAAGTACTAGTGTAAGTGAGTACAAAATAATTTGGGTTTGAATAAAGGGCCAAAAAATAGAGTTTATACATAAAAACCGACTTACTAAAATTCGCACAAATCCGTACGTTTTCCGATAAAACTAGTTTACGTAATAACATTTTAAAACGAAATAAAGTTGATGCACACTCCTCATCTAAACACTTTTTATAATACTGAAACTATGTTTTCGTCATAGGTCAGCAAATACACTCAACGATTTTTGTAAGAGATAGAATTGAAGTATTTTGTTTAAGTAGTATTTGTAAGCAAAATTTTAGGAACCAGAAGAGCATTATGCACGGGGTTGAAACCCATATCGATGAGTAGCACTTAATTTGAAACTAATCAAATGTCTTTACAGAATTTAGATATTTTCAGCCATTTACGAGTTATAAGGAAAATATAGTGGTACGTCATCACCAAATTTGGGTAGTGTAAAAACATAACTTTTTTGTTTTTTGCCATACTTTCTTCGATAGAACTAGTTTACGTATTAACATTTTAAAATGAAACGATTCACTTTATATATAAATATGTTGTTACGCCACTAGACTGTGTGGACTGGTTAGACGGAACTAGAATTGTACGAGAATGGCCGGGAAAGTTCTGGACAGTTCTAGACCGTGCATGTATGTAATACATAAGGGGCACGGTGCATCCACGAGCTCAGTCTTGAGTTGAACATGAACGAGTAAAGAAGAAATAAGATAGAGACTTAAGTGTTTAATTGTATTTATAGTTAAGACAGTCATTAATCTATTGTTGGTAATTATTAATTAGTTAATAAAGTAGTGATTAAGTGTTACCTGGACTTTCAATCAACGAATATACGAGTAGAGGTGTTTGTGGGGATAGCAAACATGTAACAATATAAATAAAAATAAAATAAATATAAATTTCTATTTTTCTGTTGTTTGGGAATGTTTCAGGGGGTGTTTAAAATATAATATGTATGTCTGAATAAAAGCCGTCACTGGGAACTGATACCTCCGAGATCTAAGCATAACAGAATGAGTTTGTGTATTTTCATGTCAAACATTCGCCTGACAAATCGAGATTAGTTTTACAGTAAACATTTACTACAATATGCTCGTGCCCGTGGCGATTTCAAGGCAAAAATTTAACGTTTTTAATTAATTTGTATACATTAATTCTAGTATTTAAAACCGGTTTTTTAAATTTAAAAATCGGTTTTCAAATTTTACAAATTTATCCAAAAAAACCGGTTTTAAATCCCGGTTTTTTGAAATCGACAAACCCCAGTCAAAAGCAGTTCTTACTTTCTTATCTCTTCATTTTTCTCTTCAGTATTTACAGAATTTTAATCAGCAGATAAAATTCATTTACACTACAAGTCTACTTGTGGTAGATTTTCAGAACTAGCTTTAATATCCTTGCTTCATTTTATACAATTTCCAGCTCTTTCAAGTTGAGCAAATATGACGAGAGTTAATAAAACAATAATTTCGAGGTTAAACTGTCAAGATGCATCGTTTGACACCACATAGTTCTAAATTTACCAAAGTTAATTAAAAATTGCATATTCTCAAATGCGCTACCCATCGTTTAAATTCATCTCTTACTATAAAGGCCCATTATTTGAATCAATTTCAGAACATGCTTGATTTAAATGTTTACGTAGCAATTAATATCTTTAAGGGTTGCCATGCCTCTCCAGCGTCTTTTTTAGTGTATAATTATAGAGACACAGTTCTGGTGAAATGCACGCTAATTTTTAAGAAATGAAAGTTTGAAAGTCTATAATTTATGCCCTTGAATGATTAGAAATACATAATTATTAGATATACCAATTAAATGAATAAAAACGAAAATCAATACATGATTTATTTTTTATGCTAAACGAATTGTAAACATTTTCAGGACAAAATACAACTGCCAATTAGTATATTTTTCTTACCATTTCCAAAGCCCGACCATAACCATTGCGTAAAAATGTTTGCCCATTTAAATGATGAATTAAAGGAAACAATAATGGCATGGACTGTGAACTTTAGAACTATCTCATGTACTCCTTCAATGTACGGTCTACCTGTATTTTCGACACTGGCTTCTCTTCGCCTAAGAAAAACTCTTATAATGCAGACATTAGACCATACAATAATTGTGAAACCGTTATCTACGTATTTATGCAAAATTTATGAGAATGAGGAAATACTGGAATTGAGAAGTTACAGAACTCGAATGGCATATAAATTAGCTAAAATATCTATTTTGGTATAATGCTCTTGACAGTCACAATATTGTGATGTATGTTCTCAGAAACATTTTTATTAAGGCCTTATGATCGGTATCATCCTTACAGAGACCATTTTCTACTAAATAATTATTCTTAATAGGATATTATTCTTCGTTGATGATATCAGTATCATTTTATCAATAGAGCAACTTATTTCATATAACAAAACTGTTGCTTCATGTTAATAGTGCATGAATCATTAAATAAATAAATCCGATCCCCGGATCAAACATATACCTAAAATTAGTTAGAAAAAAAATTAGAAAAAATACGGAGTTTGTTTCAAACAGACAATTGAACTGGAATACTACTTTCTAACTTCGAGAAACCTTACGAGTAGGAACGAAAAACAGTCTATATCTCAAAAATTCTTTAATTTTTACCGGTTTGTGAATTACTAGTTGTTTTATATCAGCGGACAAGAAGATTATAACAATAAGAAAATTATCTAGTTTATGTAAATAGGAATCTACTGTAACAAAGTTCACCTATCTGGGTAGATATTTATTTGTCTCGTTTGAATTTATCATTCCGCGCGCACTGGTTAAAGAACCGAGGTTGATTTCTGTACTGAAGAAGCAAGCCCAATACGATTCTACCGATTATTATTAGATGCCGCTAGCAATACCATTTTAAACTTTCTGTTTTTTGTATAATTCTTTTTGATAGCGATAAATTAAGATGTGAATAGTTTTGTGTATTTGTAACCCTAGTAAACGAATATAGTAGCCTTAGAGTTTTTATCTAACAAATTTTGTGTTACAAAATAAGATTAGTGGGCTTGGTACTAGGTAAGTGTTTAATAATTTTTATTCGTAAGGTAAAGTTGTAAACCTAATTTATTAATTAGTTTATTTCCATATCTAAGTTTAGATTGTTCCCGGTTAATCGCTGTTTTATATTTGTAGATTTGTAAACTGAGGATTCATAAAGCCGAAATATATTTTTTTGGAAAGCTACTAACTTTTTACTCGCAAGAACCCGATTTTTCCGTACATCTGGCGCCCAACGCGAGCCAAGTAAAATATACAAGTGTTTTCTCCAAAAAATATGGATCAACGACAGGACGTGACATACAATCTTAGAAATCGGGGACCACACCCGAGAACAGGGGCTGTTAGGAGGCCAATAACAAATAAATCAGCAGGAGGAGAGCTGCAACAGGAAGCAAACGTGGGGGAGCAGGACACGATACTGGTAACACCTGTGCTTAATCAAGGTAGGCGATTTTTTTTTGAGTCTGCACCAGTGGCAGTTCAAAAAGAAAAAATCTACAACTTTAAATACCACGAGATCAACAGAAATTAGAAACCAACCGGTGTCAAGGGTTGAAGAAATACCTCAAGGTAATGTAAATGAGCCGACGGGGGTGCAACCCCTAATACAGCAGGCTAGAAAAAATTCAAGTCATCAAATTTATAGAAAACAACAGAGTGCATTATCTCACGGACAACAAAATATTAATAGGGGTATTTTTTCTAACTATAACTGTACCGTACCTCCTCCTACTTATTTTACAGGGGGCACACATTTTGTTACTGATAATAATTTAATTGATTCTGCCAGTGGTGTCACCTTGGCAAGTAATTTTCAGGTTAGTAATTGTAATGTACCCTTTACTCAAGGTAATTTAAATACTGATGATAACTTAGATAGTCAAAATAAGGATAGGACACAAGATAATAATGCTGTATTTAGAGATAATGATTTAATATCTGTTATTACTAAGGTAGTTGCTACAATGCAACAATTAAACTTCTTGCCTAATACTAATGTCAACACAAGTCATAATGAAGGGTTACAAGATGTAAGAACTTTTTACAGTAGTGAAGCGCACAAGCGCTTGCCAAGTTTTGATAATAAAGGGAGCATACACCCTGTAGATTTTATAGAACGGTTGGAATTTTGTTATAAAACAGATAAAATTCCTTTTGAATATTTTAAAAGGTCAATTGATAATCTGTTTGAAGGAGAGGCATTAGCATGGAGTCAAGCTTTTTTAAATAAATTTAAATGTTTTGATTCTTTTAAAAAAGAATTCTTAGAGCAATTTTGGTCAGAATCTATACAATGGCAAATGCAAATAAAATTAAGGTCAGCAAGATATAAGGGCAAAGGTTCATATGTGCACCATTTTATGCATTGTATGGCTATGGCGAAACATTTAAATCATAATGATACTGAACAAAAAAATAGTTCAGACAATAGCAAAATTGTTTCCACCGACTATATCAACGGTTTTGGTGGGGGCGTCTGATTTTTCAACGGCTATGCATAGACTTAGACACGCGGATGAATATTATGACCGAGAAAATGAAGTCAAAGTTTCGGTACCGTACCCGGAAACATCTTCAGGTCATGCAAAGCTATTTTCATCATCACATAATACAGGTAATTTTAAACAGAATTTTGGGTATAAAAGACTTTACAAAACCAACCAAGGTAGCTACGTTACAGGTGGAAAATACGATATGTGAAAAGGAGTCGGGAAACGAGGAAAATCCCCACCAACTTTAGATCCGGTGGTGGGTGACGCTTATCAAGGGTCCTCCCCAGCTATTAATATTGCGTTTAGGGATGATTTACTAGAGGACAGTGATCCAGAAATTGATTTTAGTCACGCGCGTTCACCGGTGATACAAATTAATTTGTACAATTTTTTCTTTCCCGCTTTAGTAGACACCGGAAGTGAGGTGTGCGGCTTCAGCGACGAAGTATGGAATCAGATAGAACCTTTTCATCATCTCATTCCTACTTTTCCGTGTACGGGTCTTAGAGTTAGGGGTGCATTTAAACTAAAACAAAGGCGAGTTAAACAACAATCTTTACTCACGTTTTCACTAGTAAATCATAAAATATCTTACGAGTTTTTATTGATTCCGGATTTAGTGTATCCTATAATACTCGGAATTGACTTTTTACGCGCATTTAAAGCAAAAATTAGCTTAGAGTCTTGCCGAATCAGTTTGCAAAATCAAGGAGAGTATTTTGAAGTTCTAGAAACCGATCCCGGAAAAGAATATGGTTATTTAGAGTCCATGGGTCTTAAACCGGTTAATGGTAAAAGAGTAATGCCTGTGGAGGTTGCCGAAGAAAATAGGGCTACGCAAATAGAACCGCTACTCGACGATTGCGCGCTTTCTCCAGATCAACGTAAGGGGTTTTATTCATTATTAAATAAATATAAGAATATTTTTTTCCAATATACCGGGGAGCACATCAGAATATTTTCATGAGATACGTCTAAGAGATGATCGCGAGTTTTGTATTAAGCAGTATCCGATACCGATTGCGCACAAAGATGCTGTAAGGAAACAGTTAGCCTTAATGGAGGAATGTGGTGTCATTTGTAAAATGGCAACCCCGTATATTTCACCCATTGTGACTACTCTTAAAAAAGACAATTCGGTCCGGATCTGTCTTGACGCTAGATTTCTCAACTCTATCATGGAAAGGGAACATGATACCCCTCGGCCGATAGAGGAAATCATGCGCACTGTGAAGAATGTCAGATTTATGTCTTCTTGTGATTTTTCATGTGGATATTACCAAATTCCTTTGACGGAAAATTCTAAAAAGTATACGGGGTTTAGATTCGAAGGGACAACCTATTGTTTTTGTACTCTCCCTTTTGGACTCTCAACTTCCGTGAGTACATTCACGCGGTGTTTAAATAAAATATTTGGTTCAGAGTTCGATAGTTTTTTTGACCGTATACGTGGATGATCTGCTGATAACCTCAGATAGCTTTGAAAATCATATGGAACATCTAGGTATGGTTTTTCAGCGATTATTGATGTCGGGATTTACGTTGCGTATAAAAAAAATGTTCCTTCTTTAGGAAAGAAATGCCATTTCTGGGATACGTGTTGAATTCGACAGGTTTCCAGCCTGACCCAAGTCGAACTCAAGCCTTAGTGGATTATATGCCTCCTAGAAACGTAAAGGAGCTACAGAGGTTTTTGGGATTAGCTAATTTCGACAGGTCATTTTGCGAACAGTTTTCAGCTATCGCTGCTCCCTTAACCTGCTTGCTGAAAAAACAAGTTAGGTGGAGATGGACGGAAGTTGAACAACGAGCGTTCGAGAATTTAAAGAACAAACTCCGGGAGAATACCTTACTATACCATCCTAGGGATGATTTACCTTTCTGCCTGGAAACCGATGCTTGTGATACTGCTTTGGGATGTCAGTTATTTCAGATAGTGGAGGGGGAAAGGAGGCCCGTTGCCTGGGCTTCACGATTATTGCTTAGCCGCGAAACTAGATACAGTATTAATGAACGGGAAGCATTAAGTTTAGTGTGGGCCTTAAGTAAATTCAGAGTTTTTCTCCTAGGACGTAAATTCACGGTTTTCACCGACAATAGTTCAGTAACTTACTTAAAAACTTGTAGACTCCTGTCTGCAAGAATTTCACGTTATGCGCTGGCTATCCAAGAATATGATTTTGACATTAAGCATATTCCTGGTTCTCAGAACATTATTGCCGATGCGTTGAGCAGGCATTCGGCAGTAAGGCCGCCTTCGCCATGTGATAGATTTTTTAAAATACTACCTATCTTAAAACTGCCGGAGGACGCACAAAATATATTGTTGAACATCCAACAATATCAACAAAATGATCCCAAATTGCGGGATATTCTTACGAATTTACCGCAAGAGAGGAAGCTACAAGGTAAGTTTGTAGTAGAGAAGGGAGTTCTTTATGCACGTAGTAGTCAGGAAGAGTACTATTTACTCTGCATTCCAAAGGGTTTGGCGCCTAAAATGGTTCAGGCCTACCATGAAACCTACGGCCATTTTGGGGTGTACAAAACATGGTGCGCAATAAAATCGGAACTATGGTGGGGGAACATTTACAAAGACGTAAAGCGTGTTATTCGATCCTGTGAAATTTGCCAAAAAAGCAAAATGTTCGGTTCTACCCAATCCGGAACTTGCCGCTGTCATTCCCTCGAATAAAAACGAATTGTTGGCTTTGGACTTATATGGGCCACTGCCAATCAGTCGTGGCGGAGTCTCTTATATCCTGGTGCTTTTGGACGTGTTCACCAAGTATGTAAGTTTTTATGCTCTAAAGAAGGCAACTACTCGCGCAGTATTGAATCGCTTAACCAAGGATTATTTTCCCAGAATGGGACTAGTGCAAAGTATTTTGAGTGATCATGGTACGCAATTTACGGCGGCCAAATGGAAACAAACTCTAACGGAAATGAATATTAAGGTAATGTTTTCTTCTGTTAGAAGGCCTCAGTCCAACCCTTCGGAAAGGGTAATGCGCGAAATTGGAAGATTGTGCCGTACTTACTGCTTTGAACAACATACTCGTTGGGCTTATGAGTTACCGAATTTTGCGCTATTTTTGAATTCACTCGTACACGAATCGACAGGTTATAGCCCAAACGAATTACAATTAGGTATTGGTAAAACTAGGCTGGTACCTGCTTTTTTACAGGGTCCCGCGACGAGCCTGGAGGTGGTAGATCATGAAGCCAAATTAATTCTAGCTAAAGAAACACTTATGAGTAGTGCGGATCGTAGGAAGGCTCGACATCCTTCTCGACCCTATAAGGAGTTCGAACCTAATGATTTGGTCTTACTAAAGGCCAATACCGTATCGTCTGCCCTTAAGGCGGAGACCAAGAAGTTTTTATTATTATTCGAAGGTCCTTATAGGATTAAGAAAAGAATTAGCTATGCTACCTATGTTTTGCTGCACCTCAACTCTAATAAAGAACGTGGCTGTTTCCATGCTTGCCATCTCAAACCATTTGTGTTACCAGAATCTTATCCTCCCTGAATCGGTCCTATAAAATTCGGGGGCAAGATGTAACAAAGTTCACCTATCTGGGTAGATATTTATTTGTCTCGTTTGAATTTATCATTCCGCGCGCACTGGTTAAAGAACCGAGGTTGATTTCTGTACTGAAGAAGCAAGCCCAATACGATTCTACCGATTATTATTAGATGCCGCTAGCAATACCATTTTAAACTTTCTGTTTTTTGTATAATTCTTTTTGATAGCGATAAATTAAGATGTGAATAGTTTTGTGTATTTGTAACCCTAGTAAACGAATATAGTAGCCTTAGAGTTTTTATCTAACAAATTTTGTGTTACAAAATAAGATTAGTGGGCTTGGTACTAGGTAAGTGTTTAATAATTTTTATTCGTAAGGTAAAGTTGTAAACCTAATTTATTAATTAGTTTATTTCCATATCTAAGTTTAGATTGTTCCCGGTTAATCGCTGTTTTATATTTGTAGATTTGTAAACTGAGGATTCATAAAGCCGAAATATATTTTTTGGAAAGCTACTAACTTTTTACTCGCAAGAACCCGATTTTTTCCGTACACTACATAACAATATTCGTTTAGGACCAAAAAACCTTAACATTATATAAATTCATATTTGTATACATTGTTGTCTGATGTGAAGCAACCAATAATAAATGAAATCGGTAGCAATTAAAGAATTCTGTGAAAAATTTAATATTTACGATTTATTAAGAATGAACATAGGTCGTACTAAAAATACATAAATATAAATTGATTTTCAATACTCATCGTTCAATAACACTAGTTGTCATTTTTAATTGGTTAAATAAATTAGAACAAGACTATTGGGGCTCATTTTGCTAAGAAATGCGGCTGAGGTTTCAGATTTAGTGTATAATAATAAATTAACTCAAAACGGTATTACAAAATTTTGATTTATTGTTGCACCAGGCGAGAAAAACAAAATACCTCTTATCCATATCCATTCGTTTAATTGTATGTGGAAAGTTCTCGGAGCATCTGATATTTTCAAGATGTTTCAAGATTGGAACAATTTTATCAAGTCGTGTAAGAAACCTAAAAAGAACGATTTTTGAAAGTCTGGGTTTAGTATACCAGTGGTGCCATTTTTATTAACTCACTAACTACCTCAGAATACTGTTCAATTTTCCCTGTTGAGGTCGTCAAGGCGAAGGTTCAAAGTTGGTTTCAGATACCACCAAACCGCCGGGTTTTTGCATTAATTTCCAAACGTTAGTTATTGTATCGTACTGTACTGCTAGTCTAAGATCTTGACTAAGATCGACCGTCACCCATCTGTTTTTATAATGAAAGGTATTTTTTATCAAAAATAATATGTGAACAAACAAATCGCGGATGGGTTGTCTAATTATATCAGGTAAGGGCTGTTCTTAAGTCAAAATAATGTAATTATTTTTTTAAATTTACACACTTATTTATTTTCTCAAAGAATTCAGTACCATTCGAGAATACAAAGTATAAGGAACAAGGAACAATTAGGTTGCTAGGTATAAACTGTTGAGTTGGTATTATAAATTTACACTCATCTGTTTTCTCATTGAAATATATATTAAAATAAAGATAATTTTATTGCGAACACGGTGGTATTAGGTTGCCTAAGCAAAATCGGTCAAGACTCACAGTTGTCGCGCCTTAAAATTCGAATATTTGAGCAAGCGATCGGTACGAAACAGAGAAGCGTTGAGCGGACTATTCTGTGCGATAGAGGAGGACGCAGCATAATAGCTGCAGGTGAGACAGCTGCCGAGTGAAAGAGAGTGCCCATGCTCTCTTTCCATGTGACAGAAGAAGATAACACTACCGTGTTATCTTCTTCGATTTGGAGTGTCTAACTACTACACATTCAGTTACTCAGTGTATGAAAAAGCGGATACGTGAATTATGTTTCATGCTCACAAAGTGCCACCAAGTTCAAGAATTTTAGTAAAAGCCTCTGATACTGATGATGTTTTAATAATTTTGCTTGCTTGCTCAAATATTCGAGTTTTGCTGAATTCTTTGAGAAAATAAATGTGTAGAAATTAAAAAAAAAATTAATTACATTTTTAATTAAGGGTAGCTTTGACCTGATTTAATTTGACAACCCATCCGCGATTTGTTTGTTCACATATTATGTTTGATAAAAAATACCTTTCATTAGGAAAACAGATGGGTGAAGGACGATCTTAGTCGGGATCTTTTATTATGTGGTTCTGCCTACAAAGAAAAAAAGTTGTGAAATTCATTTTCGAACGTACTATTCTGTTTTGGCTTTTCCGATAATAGTGAAAGGCTTAATGAAGACGTACCTCTTTAACGACGACAGTGTAAAGGTACGGACAACTACAACTTGACCTAAGAGTACAGACAACTGCAACTTTAACTGTGTCGCACATACTGAGAATACTAGAAGTAATTTACCCTCGCGGTTTACACCTAGATCTAGCGCGATGTCGAGGTCATACAATAAACTTGTTTTTCCATCGGTGGAAGGCAAGAAGGCATCATGGTAGCTTGCACATGATTGGTTCACTCAGATCACTTGACACCATTCCAGTCACAAGCTTGGTCTTACACTATATAACCAGCACGGAACACTGAAAGGATAAACTTCTCTGGTATGTCCACTCATCATCAATCGAGATCCACCTCGACCGAGACTGCGACCTCTAGTACGAGCAGCAAAGCATATTCGGCATGTCCGTACCCTAATTCGCAGCTTTGCATGTATGTACTATTAAAATTAAATGACGTGAGATTCTACTTTTACATTCGTAATGTTCCTTAGCTAGAACCGTTTCCGCGAAACGATAACTCTTAATTTGATTTTTCTATTGCTGCTAATGACATGTTAGAAAACCTTTTAAACAGGAATATCACATGTTATCTAAGTATGGGGTAAATAAAACTAGAAACGGGGAGTGTATATCATTTCAAGAAGTTGGAATCCCGACGTAACAAAGGAATTAAAGCATATGATGGCAGTGTGTTGTATTTGTATAAAACAGTACCTAGTAATTTATTATGATGAAAAGTACGCATGCTGCTTTCTTAATTTATAAGACACTTGGATACATACAAACTTGGTGCTATTAACATAAAAGGCTGAATTACGGAAATAGCAAATATGACAAATGAACTCCCACTCTTAATATTTTCAATTGTCAGATGTTTTATTCATGCATCTTGCTCATTTATATACATTTGCACAATAAATGCATTACGCAATGTTGGCTAGATCGTTTATATTATTTAAAACAAACAATATGCTACGTTATATTCCATTCCACATGTTTTTGATTCACGGTTGGCTACGGAAAATTAGAATTTTGTTGGTATAAATAGCACTAAATGATAGTTTTATTTACCAAGATTATGTTGATGCATAATTGCAAATTGGCCTTACATTGTTGCCAGTGCCAATACAGCTTCGCCTCGTTCGCAAGCTTCCCCACCCACAAAATAAAATGACACTTTTAACACTTGTATCATAAATTAAGATTGGGAGGTAGCGATAAATTCCAGAGACGGCTTTTACGTAGATATAATATTATATTATATTATAAACACCTAATGAAACATTCCCAAACAATATGGAATGATAAAATATTCTTATGTACTATGGAATAGATCTGCTTCCTTTATAAAAATGGAAACAAAAATTAAAGGTTTCTATCAGGCAATTGAACGGCTTGCAGCTATAAACAATTACTTACTGACCGACGGTGCTCGTTGTTGTCGAGTGTCCAACAGTAATGCATAGATATAGGCGAGTTGCGTGACTCATGTTTACGGCGACTACCCCATGTTGAAAATAAATACACCAATGACTTCGAGGTCATTGGAATACACTCTAAATACGTAGTATTTATAAAACGTCTATGTGAATAACACGTAGATACGTAAACAGTACTAAATTAGACAACGGAGGTTAACATTCTTAAAATATTTCGCTCAATTAATTCCTTCAGAGGATAAAGTGAACTTGTGGATTCAGTGATTTCCCGGAGTTGCAATTTAACGGCACTGAATTATATCACACAAGCTGTAAAAAAGTGCTTTTGTGCAACGTCAAAGCAAATACTAAGAGACACATTTCCTCAGTCATAAAAATTGTGTGAATGGTTATTACCAATAATACTTTACTGAGAGTGACGGGCAAACAAATTTTAAATTAGATTTGGTGGAAATGTCGGTTAGGTGTAATATACGTGGACCAGAGTATAATCCACTATTTAGACAATTTTTGCAGTAGTGTATTAGTAGGCAGTATAGCAATATTTAGGTGCCATCGGAAACGACAACGAAAAAAAATATATTTATCACAGAGATGTGAATGTATTAAACAAAACAATTATTCTGAACTGAATGACAAATACGTCTGGATTAGCGTGGATGAAACCACTAATGCTTGCGACTAGAAGGTGGCAAATGTATTAGTGGGTGCATTAATATAAGTAATATACTTTTAATCCTGTAATCGCTAGGTAAAAATACATGTCATGTGTGTGTTAGTATTATATTCACCAATACTTGCAGCTCTATTCGTATATTAAATTTGGATGTTACCGAACTTGCCAAAACATCCACAAGGTAAGCTATTGTGCCATATACTCGTATGCGTCATTTATCGCTACCTCCCGATGTCTAATCTTAAATAACTATTTTCTATTACCGGTATTAAAAGTAAACATTTTAATGTTAGTTTACAAAATTAAAAATAGTATATTATGGGGAAGTGTGTTTGAAGTAAAATTATTTAGGTGTGCAACCAATCATCGTCATTAAATAAAGTTTTTTTGCATTGTTGTTAAATTGACATTGACAACTGTCACACTTTCATTTGATTTTCTTACGCCAATTTCAAATATTTTTATAATTTTTCTAATTATTATCACTGTCGTAGAAAAAATAGAGTAAACATGTGTTAAAAATTTTTTCATTTGTGGGGTTGCTTTACCGGGATTCGCCTCATTCGCAAACTCAGAAAATAAACTGACACTTTTGACACGTATCCTAAATAAATATCGTGTATTAAAAATTATGAGATAAATTTAGACAAATCTTCACTCATGCAAGTAGTACGTGCATTCGTGTTTTTTTTTTTCAGCCCCAACTCGCATTCCTGTTTATTTCCCTAATATTATCAATGATTTTTATTCAATCGCTATATACAACCTAGGAAAAAAATATCATAGCCTACCCTAATTTAAAAAGATTTTGAATGGAATATAAATATAAATCTCTGATCTTATTCGCGCAGTGGATCTCATGGACGCAAACAATCATAACAATAATCGTTATATCTTTGAATTACATATAATAAAAATAAAAATAAATGATATCCATAACCATAAGAAGCGGCCTTGTTTCTGAAACGAAGGTTTTGACTGGGAGATCTCAACTTTTATTTTATCTGAGTTGTTATAATTACGGTATGGTATGGCACTTGGATAGAGGATAGAATACGCCGACGAAGAGGGTTCGTAATATGAAATGATTTGCCTTGCTGTGTATAATATTATTATACATTCTCTGGCTAATATGCAATGCAGTACATTTATTACATTACTAGGCTGTGTCTGGATTGCCCCACATACATGCTCGGGCTTCGTGGTTACAGATAACTCAGTAGGGTGGAAAACAAACCCGCTCCCCTACACTCGATGATGATATGCGAATCTTCATTTCATCATCCTAAGTGTATACCCACTCGTATGCATGTTGCTTTTTTACATTTTGATTTTTTTGAAGTTAAGTTTTACAGTAAGAATTATACAACTTTTTAAAGTGCATATTATTCAGTGAACAAAAATATGCATACTGTGTTTTTTTCTAACGAATCTCCTTCGGCACCTTGGCAACAATACTACAATATTATTAAATTGTGACAAAATAAACATTTGTCTTCCTAATTATTACATTTGCCAGTTCAGAAAATACTAGTATTATTTAATCAAATTTATTATTTACATATTCTATCATCAATTTCAGTTTAAAGACTTGAGAAAAGGTATATACCATACTACAAAATTTAACAATAATACAAAAACTTAAAAAACTATTCTGTCTAGAGCAGTGTCCAAAATTTGGATGACTAGCTCCATTAAAAAATTTAAAATCAATAAACTTAAAGTAAATGAATTGAAATTTAAATGTATGTTTGCGGGTAATAATTATTTGTACAACAAATTTATTAGTTTAAATCTTGTTATTCTAATAAATAATGAAAATGTTGAGCTTGTTCAGGAAATAAAATACTTAGGTCTAGTAATTGACCGGAAATTGAAATTTAATAAGCACATTGAATACATGTCAAAAAAAATTGGCAAAAATATAGGATTTTTCAGTAGAGTTGCTCCTTTTATATCAATGTCCACAAAGTTAACAGTTTATAATACACTAATGTTGCCTCACTTTCTCTATTGAAGTTCAGTGTTATATGTAAGTTGTACAAATTTTAGTAGGTTGCAAGTTCTTCAAAATAAGGCAATGCGAGTAATATTAAGATTCAACAGGTTCTCAAGTAGTCAAATGATGCTAGATACATTGAACCGGCTTAACATTGAACAATTTCTTTACTTCCAAACTATGACTTTTATTTTTAAGATGATTAATAATATTTTACCGGACTATCTAGTACGACAGTTATTGCCTGTTACTGAGATACACCTACGTAATACTCGTACGGCAATTACAAATAATTTTTATGTAAAAAGAGCAACTAAGAATAGGACTATGAAAAGTTTGTTCCACAAGGGAATTGTACGGTTCAATCTTCTTCCTCATAAAATTAAGGCCAGTAAAACTGTTCAACAATTTAAATCTCAACTTTTATACTTAAAGAAAAATACTACTTAGTAACCTACGAGTAGTTAAGTTGTTCTCAATGCAATTTTTGTTTAGTTAAGTTATTTTCAATGCTATTTTTATTTATTATTTTATCCTTTTTGTATTATTAATTATTCTGTCTTGTTGAAACTATACGTCTACTATGTCGCTATGTGTATTAATTGTATTTACTATCTTCTTTAGATAAATAAATGAATTTATTATTATTATTAGTATTATTATTAAGAATTATTTTTCTAAATTTCATTCTTAACGTTCATTTTATTTTTGGTTGGTTACGCGCCTTTAACGTAATCATGTAAATAAACATTTCAGTTCAATTTTATATAATTTTAAGGAATTCGTAAAAACTAGGACAAAAATAGGGTTCGGAGATTCAGCTGGCACGAGTGCGAGGACCAGCAAATTGGGGCATTAGTGGTATGACCGCGCCGCTGGGTCTGGTAGCAAACTGATACGCATATGATTTTCGTTTTCGTGTAAACTCTTGGAGTGAATTATAATCAATAATTTTTCAGTTTTTATTAAGACATTGAAAATTTGGGAATAATGTAGTGTCGAAATATTTCCTTTTTTTCCCCTATCCCTAATCCTGTCACCGATTTGGAGATACCACCATCATCCCTGCAAGTCGGTAAGTTTCGACCTTTATTTTATACCTTTATTTGTGGGAAATTCAATGGAAAAACAGTCCACGATATACAGTTTATAAACGCACCCGCTGAAAAGTATTAAACCCTGCTGAAAAGTATTAAACTTAATCATTGATCATAAAATCTACCCCTGCACAGGATGAACTGACTTCTGAGATATATGAGTGATAGTAAAAAGATTCCTAATTTCCAAAAATATATTTAATTTTTTTTTCCAACAATTCAAAAATTAGGCTAGTTAAAAATAAAATTCTCGGAACGTTTTACGTTTTACCTTGAAAATAAAAAAGCCAGCTTATCATATCCAAGTAGTACGTTCATTTTCAAAATACGGATTAATATTTACATCCCGGCGTGAAAGTTTAGCAGATGATACTATAGGACGTTTATTAAAGATGCAAGTGTACGCTGACAATCATAACCAACTGATAATGGACATGATATAAGAGGTAAATCTGTTAGTTACACCATGCACCTCATCAACACTAGACAGTTTCTTAAAACAAGCCGTCATTAGTTATGATCTTCTTGAGACTGTACCACGAACATTTAGGGCCCGTACTTTGAGTAACGGTTAATCGGATGATAATATCCCAGGAGATCATTGTTATAATAACGAAAGCGAGAGAGATATTATCATCCGATTAGTGTTAACCGAAACTCAAAATACCGGCCCTTAATGGGTAACATTTTATTCAGCTATGAGTTTACATTTCATATCTGTGGCTACGTTAACAAACATAATTGCCGAATATGGGTAGACCAGCAGCCAAATTCAAATTTTGAATTGCAACGAGATATGCCAAAAGTAAACGTTTGAATGGACTTCACGCAGACTCAAGACTATGGGCCTTTTTTTCAAAGAGAAACGATTTCTGGTAACACTCATCCCGATATATTACAATAGTTTCTGGAGATGGATGGTATGGAACTTTGGGTACCATTGTGTTTCAGCAGGAATGTCCTATCCTGCAATCATTTTTTTGAGACTACCTAAATGAATCCTTTCCTGGCAGGTAGGCAGAGGATTGCAAAGACAATGGGCACCGCGCACACCAATTAACGCCCTCAGATTTCTTCGCTTGGGGCTTTGTCAAATCCATAGTTTATCAGACGAAAGTTAGTGACTTCCAAAATTTTACAGATCGAATTCGAACTGTAGTCGAAAGCATTACAGCAGATACGTTCCAAAAAGTTAATCGAATTACTACAGAACGTTGGGAGAAGTGCTTTAAAATACTAATTATATTATAAACTTCATTCTCTTTTACAAAATAAAAAAAAATAAGTTAAAAGCATCGCATCACCGGTCTGATATTCATCTAACTACACAGCTCTCAACAAAACCCATTTTAATAAGATGAGGTATTTGAATGAAGGCAGCGTTCTATTATTATCTGAACTTGTCTATATCAAAAGTGTAGTGCAGATGCCAGCTGCTATTTTAAAATGCTCATTCAATAGTCCAACAATCCAACAAGATTTAGAATACATACGAGTATACATCCATTCTCCTAGAATTCCACTAACCATATAAAACTAGAATCATCTTAAATGATGCGATAGATTTAATTATAAGGCGACGTTGTATTTGTATTTTTTATTAGTCACTACTAAAATTACGTACTATACTATTTGAAATACATAGTATATTATGAGTTTATAAATTGTTGAATATATGTATATGTGGAATTTGATTTGAATGAACATCATTATGTAGCCCTACAGATCGATCTATCACTCTGCTAACTTCAAAGGTTTGAACAGCAGCAGACTTTACTTCTGAAAATATTTATCGCAACTGACCAATGCAATGTTTAAAATAGGCATCTCTTTCAAGACTGAATTGAAACGTTCGCCTATAAATGCTGGAATCCATTACTTCGCGCTTACAGAGAATGAACTTTAGATAGCGTTATGCAATTATATTAAGAACGAAAGGTTTTTGTATTGTCTAATATATATTTGATTAATGTCTAAATACTGTTCCTTTAGTCATTTTTAAGAATAGAACGTGGAAAAATCATATTAATTTTATTCACTTATTAATTGCTGTTAATATTAACATCTATATAGGCTTATTATCTTCCGATTTATGATGAAGTAATCCGAGTAAGCATTGTCTGGTTTAAATTAACTATGAAATTATAAATAGGAAGAGGGTATTATAAAGGTATGAAAGAGGTTAAGTCTGCAGTGAAAGCGAACGAGGCGTACAGTGCGTTGACAACAATCAAAGTTTTCGCGAGAGCTTGGGGTGACAAGGGGGTAAAAACGACAGTTGTTTGTCACTATACGTCTGGGGGTGGGCGCGAGGGGGCAGCGCGAGAGAACGGCTAGGGTCCCCTCTCACGGCACACCCCCCGGGAGGGTTGTTTTTTATATTTTGCATACAACCGTCTATTGATCCGCTCATATTTTCATACGTGTAATACATTTATATTTCATTCTGAATCACTGTATAATGAAAAATTATTGTGAGGTGACGTTTACATTTTTGCTTATATTTATTACGTTTTCGTTTTTCTAGTTGACACTCATCTGCACAACACGAGTTACATTTTCTTTCACAGATAAAATTTCATATAGAACATGACACATGAGTTTAATTTATTATTAAATTTCATTTCTATATACAGTTTGAGCTAATTTTAAAAAGAGCAAAACTAAAGCGGAGAAATAATGCGCCGTAAATTTGTTTCAACGAATGCATCAATTCTATACTGAATGCGCAATTTTTTAAATGTTTTACTTCTTTTTTAATAATATAAAATCGATACAAAAAGTATGCAATATACATTTTTATTTTATATCGAAACGAAATGCTTCACAAAACGATAAAAAAATATAAAGACCTTTTAAAAATACAATGTCCTATTTTCATGATTTTAAAGCGTAAAACATAATGGAAGAACAAATTTATAGTTCACAGTTGTATTTCGGTACTAGCGAAGTAAAACATTAGAAGATAGAAAATATACGTATTAATGAATGATAATAAAATATTAAAATATTGATAGTCTGTTTACTCAAATTGGTAAACACCGCATACAAATTTTATTCAGATACGTTTCCATTAAGAAATACACGATAGAATTTTACAAAATCTTTATTTTATAGAAAAAGAAAATACTGTGTAATTTATACAAATATATGGTTTCACAAATGATTGTTTCTCGGGAATTGCCGCATTGTGACAGGTGTGTTTGCTTCTGAAGGTGCCACACTCCTGAACAGTGTAAATAATGCAGATCACCGACTATCATATAAACAAAACGTGACACATTGTATCATATAACGTCAGTACTGCATCTATACAGAGTGTTTTTA
This sequence comes from Rhamnusium bicolor, assembly GCA_029963845.1. Lineage (NCBI taxonomy): Eukaryota > Metazoa > Arthropoda > Insecta > Coleoptera > Cerambycidae > Rhamnusium > Rhamnusium bicolor. The sequence continues at coordinate 1,793,594 of JANEYF010000526.1, read as the reverse complement.
AAAAACGTACCAATATTTCCAGAGCAAGTAGTAAATCAAAAAAAATTGAAATATAAATTTAACAACCAGAATTAACCTCAGAAGGCAGGATTTCAAAACAAAAAAATATCAATAATCATTTTAGGACATGTTAAATAAAGGAGTGGTGATGCGGCACCACCGATCAGGGGGCGTTTGGTTATTACATCGCTCTTGCCTAAAAACTACCATGAAAATCTAAACCAACCCATATCTTTTTGAAGTAAAGTTTTTGAAACGCTATAAATTTGCAAACAGTTTTTCAAAATATTCACTCTATAAATATTAATCACTCGTCAAACATATCGTCCAAGTATCGTAACTTCGGTTGAGATTAGAAAAAATAATCAGTCACATGGCTTTAAATCAGGGTGGTATACAGGATTCTGAGTCTTGTCTGAGTTAAAAATATCCGTGCGTGATCATGACACGTGAATAGAATGTGTATGTTTACTCTTGTAAATTCGGGTATTTAGGATCGTCCAGATTCAAACTTGTTTAGCATTACCATATACAACTTTACTCAGTTTGCTACTTGTTATTTACCCTATAAATGCGGTATCTAAAGTGTACAAATTTTTCATATATTCAAGTGAACTAGCAAAATCGAAAGAATGGCAGGTGCATTTTTAGAGACTTTTCGATTTTCGTCTAGGTGATTTTTTCACAGCAACCATTTGATGATGATGCCAATACTTAAATTACATACATACGAATCGACGTTATGCAATGTACTGACAAACTTCATGTGGTGCCCCCTTCCTGTTAATCTCAGTTAACCCACAGAACATAGGTGTCACCGTCAATTCCCCGTATTATAAAAGAATCTACTACGTTTTTATTTAATATAGTACGTTTCCCGATAAAACTAGTTTACGTATTAAACAAAATAAAATTCACTTTATCACGTATAAATTTCCGTTTTTCTGTTGTTTGGGAATGTTTCTGTAGGTGTTTACAATAAATATTATGTCTGCATAAAAGCCCTCACTGGGAACCGACACCTCCGCCTCAGCGCTAGTTATCAGTCATCAGTTGAGTGTGCTGCATTATTTAGGGTTAGTTCCAATTAATTTAGATCAAAGAAAAATACTTCCTTGGCCGTACTGTCAACGTCAAATTTCACCATATTCACTTGATGTGGTTTGTGGTCCGTTTTTAAGTAATCAAATATGATACCTGACTTTTCAAAATGTATGCTCTTAATATGTGGGCTTCGTAAGAACGTTTCGCCACGGTATAAACTTTGAAAGGTTGAATTTAAGGAAAGGAGATACCTTCATGCTTGCTGTTTTTAGTGTGGCCACAATAACTCAAAAAAATACTAATGGGACACTTTCCAAATGTGGCAGTTAAGGTTTTCAACAACATTTTAGGTGACGCATTAAATTTGATGAATGTGGTACTACCAGAAGAAACATAATGAATGAAAGAAGAAAAACGGTACAATTTCGGGAATAAAAATTAAAATTTTTTATTGCATTTCTGGACGAATCTCGACAAATCATTGAAAAAACATAACTTTATGGAAACAAAATCTGTCTGCATGTCTGTAATATCGCGATAGCAGCCACAGTTTTTGAGCTCTCAAATTTGGTACACGAGTCCTAAAGGTCAAAGACAATGATAAATTCGGTGATGAGCAAAATTGGCCAGCTGAAAGGAGGTCTACGGGACTCAAACCTTTTTGTATTTGTCAATAAGAAGAAATTATTAAAATACATGAAATTAATTATTATTGATAGTATCGAAAGACGCTGATAATTAATTATTTAAAAATTTTAATGAAACATTTCAAGGTACGCTATTAAAATTTAATTGAGGTAAGTGAAGAATTAAATACAATGATTTTTAGATCAGGATGATATATCATGGTATAAGTTATGTGCTGGACATATCAGATATTTTACTGTGTGTATTATTTGCCATCTAGCATTTATAACGGTCATAAAATTTTGTTTTCTATATTTTAATTTGCATTTTTGTTTCTCTGGATACGGGATTGATTTTTGTTATTTACTTAACTATAGTGTTTTTTAACAATGAGGAAAGCTGTTTTGCATATTGCAGTGGGTTCAATTATTCTTTTAGGGACATCGTTAAAAAAATTCACTGTAAATTCAAAGATCTGGAGGTGAAATGTACTGCCTCTCCTAATAATTGAAAAACATTTCGTTTCAGAGTTTCTGAAAATACAATAAGTAGCCAGTTTTGTTTTAAAATTACATGATAGAATATATATAGTAATTACTTGGCAACACAGAGCATGTAACTTATTTTTATGTATTATTAATAAGAATAAAAATAAGATTTATGATTGAATAATACGAGAAAACAAGACGAAATATTTATTTCGAACAGTTCTGATGCAAACGACTTTATAGAGTTGGTAGTTGGCAACGCGAATTTCAGTACAATATGTTATTTATCGATTATACATTAAAATGGAACAAAAAAATATAAAAATAAGCACATTGTAAAGTCGTTTCGCCAATCAGACGCATTGAAATTTCATACAAAAATAACTAAAACGTTCTGCATCCATTGGGGTACACAGAACGAAAAACATAACAGTACACATTTTCCTATACTCATATTTCAAATGGCCATTTTTATTTGTCTGTCAAACTTTTTCCGCATGCCTGAAAAATGTTTAATTATTTTTGCGTTTCATATCGAGAAATGTGGGCAAGCACATCTATATCGCCGATATTTCATTTAAAAAATGTGTCCAAACGAGAACCGGCCATCATATATTTATATTCTCGGCGGGCTGCCATTGTTTCAGTTGCAGACAAAAATTCGATGTGATTTTTAAATTTAATGAAACAAAACGAACCCATCAAATATGCAAAATATCATATCGTATTTTTTCTCTTGTAATTTTTAAAAAACGCTTCAGTTTTATTTCACAGAACGAGCTTTTTTTAAATTAACATTTTAGAGTTACGTAGTAATTGCAAACATAAATTCTGTATAAACTCTATATACATCATTCTCCTCACATTTGTCCCAAATTTTGCAGATTTCATGTGTATTTTAAAATGCACGACTATATTCATATAAATTTATGATTTACGACAATAAACTTAAATATTATTCTTATTCTTACACGATTATATTATTATCATACGTAGGATAAACATGTACTGAAAATTTTTTTAAATGAAGGTCGATGGTTCGATTCCAACCTGGAAAAAGTTAGACATTTTATTTGTAATTAAGATGGGAGAAGGAATTGTCCATGCTCTAGATGTGGTTCGGACTCCACATAAACTGTAGGGCCTCGTCTCTTTACTCAACATAAAATCCTAAGATTTTCCGGGAGTTACTTCGGTGACTTGAGAGGCGGAGAAAACATTTTAAGAACACATTCTTTAAAACATAATTTAAATAAATCGCTTTTTCATATATACGCAAATAAATTTACTTTCTACGTAAAAAGAATATAGATATGTTTACCAATCAAAATTAGTTTCTGTATAATATAGATCATTCGTGGCTGAGAAATAATCTTTAATCTTAGGAAATAATTAGTTTGAAATGAAACAAATAAAAAATTGATATTACGATTGTTTAAATTTGTTAAAAAAATATTATTTACTAAGAAAATGTAATTCAATGTTTAATTTCATGGTGATGAGGGTGATTCTTAAACAAAAAATAACAATATTTTTTTCGTTTTTAAGGTACAAATCACCTCCGTTAAAATGATCAGTTTCTTCTTTCATCTTCTTCATGAATAAATAAATTATCATGTCTAACCTCAAATGCAGACGAATCTTAATGAAATACCAGTATAAAATTATTGTGAATTCAAAAACATCTAGCTGAGAAGACCCCACTAAGAAAGAAGAAACTTTGATTGTAGCCTTATTCGAATTTCGTCCACAGACTACAATTTCTAGCTATTTACATTCAAAAATATAGCGAAAGAATACTGGGCTCTAATCTCGAACTGGATTAAAACAGCGACTTGCGTGACAATTCTGTGAATCCCTCTCTTAAACACTTTATTACAACAATCAATCTGGATATAAGTACGAAGACAAAGTCGATATGCTTGCAGGTTATATCATGGCAAACAGAAATGCACTTCTAGCTTCCACAGACCAGTTACAAAACTTTCCTGAATGACTTCAACCCCAAAAATGTACTTTAGGAAAATTGTCATCAGTTTGTTTGGAAATTTTGACAGACAAGAAATAATTATGACGAGACAACAAAAGTGTGGTAAGAGTAACAACAATCCTTCAGCATCGGTTAGAAAAATTACCAATAACCTTATCTAATTTGTCTTAATGGAAAATCTGTGTACCATATCTGAATCAATTTAATTCAGAAATAAACCTGCTGATTAAAACACAAATCAACTTTGATTTAAATACACAATAACGAGTTTTCATTTCATTTTCCACAATACTCTCAAAAGTAACACCTTTGTTTTATCGCCATCACTTTTTTCCTACTTCTGTTGTATAAAATTAATGTCAGTATCATTTTGCATATACATCTAAACTAATTTGGTGAACATTTTTTTTTTTTTTGGATTTTACAAGAAATTTACAAATCAAAGCTTAATATTTCTTATTTAATCGAAATATTTCCTCTTTGTTGAATTTTAACTCAAATAAAGATGTAATTTTACACGGTTGAGCACTGTCTGATCGGGGAAAGAAGACCCTCGGAAAGAATGTGATTTCTGCATTCTATTCACAATTAAGCGTAAATGAAATAAATGAATTAGTGCATGGCAAATTTTTGTGATCGTCTACATCCGCACCTTCTCATTAGGAGAGACATTATATTCCTAGTATAAGGTTTCGCAGAAAGCTGGCGACTTATTGGCAATACTCTCCATAATGCGCGGGCCTTCTTTCGCCGGCTGGATAGTACATCATTGAAACACAAACAAATTCAGTCATTCATTCATTGCAATCATAATAAAATCCAATGTTGTCTGCATTAGAAAAAGTATAGTTGATGATGGTTTTGGAAAGCCAAAAAATAAGATGTCGATAAAATGTATTAAAGATTTATTTAAAAAATATGGTAATCACCATTTTCAAAATAATACTTTGGGTTGTCTGCAAAATATAGGTATGAATTCCGCAATTTTTGGAAAACTATATAAGGGTTCCGCGACAAAATAAGTTTGAGAACAACTGAATGAATCCTTATCAAATTGTTTTTTTCTAAATCAGCCTATTTTGGTTACATAGATGAAAAAATTGTTTCCTTATCCAACGTTGTAAAAATCCAATATGGTGGCCATAAGAAAAACAAAATTGCAATCGTTGGTCAAAATCTAGAAGGCTTAGAAAATTTCTGTCAATGCCATTCAATTGGTAAAAAAGTTTAAACTACCAAGTTTCATTAAATTCCATTAAATTCCAACCATCCCAGCGACATTACCAGTGTTGGTGGGGGGATTCGAACCCGCAGCTACAACAGATAGATTTCTAATTACGCTTGCCACGCGCGCTCTAGTCAATTATACCCCCAGCCGGTAATGGTATGGAAAATAATATATTTTTTAAATATCACGGTTTTCAGTTTTTCTTTTTCAGGATAAATCAACAACGAATCAAAATAACCGGTATTCCTTGGCAGGAAATTGAAGAGCATTAAATAGCAAATGGTGGGCATTAAAAAAATTCACCACCAGGTATAGTGTCTCACTTAAGAGTGTAAAAGCGTAATAATTCTTTTGTTTTTTGTCAGATTTAAATCAAACTGGTCTCAAAAGATAGAGGTCACCAAGGTCTATTTAAGACCACAAAATCACTTTTCATCGTTGAATGCAAGGCCATCTACGATGCTAAATTATATGAAAAAATTAAAAAAATCATAGTAGGCATTTTTTAATCAAAAAAATTTTATTAACAAAACTTGTTCGAAATCATTGAAAAAGTCTGAATCTGAAGTTTAGTTAAATTCTAAAAAAGAAAAATTAGGTTTTGATGAAAAAAAATCATTTTAGGCATTTTAATAAAAATTATTTCTAATTTTTTTTTTTTAAAAAATTTACACAAATGAGTAATAAATACAACCAAAAGAATTAAATATTATATTCTATCAAACCTCCATCAGCCCTAATGCATGCCTCAATTCGCTTTCTGTTGTTGTTCATAACTTTTCGTAGGGTTGCTGGCGTAATTTCAGCGCAAGTTTGTCTAATCCGGTTTTCCATTTGTAGTCTGTTTCGTGGCTGAGTTTTGTAGACTTCATTCTTTAGAAACCCTCATAAAAAATGTCAAAGGGCGTGAGGTCAGGTGACCTCGGAGGCCAATTAATAAAAGGGCTATTTCTTCCAATCCACCTCCGTGGAAAGTTGTCCTTTAACCAATTCCGTACTACCATTGCATTGTGGATTGGGGCTCCATCATGTTGAAATATCAGATTGTTGTATGTAATAAGGGGCATGTTTTTAATTTTGATTGAAAATTCGGTTTGCAAAAAAATTAGAAAACGTTCCGTATTTAAATTTCCCTCAAAGAAATATAGCCCAATTATTTGTCCATTCAAAATCCCGCACCACACATTCACTTTTTCTGAATACTGGCGTCGACAGTTTACAACCCCATGAAGGTTTTTAACGGACCAATTTCGAGTATTTTGTGAGTTAAATGTGCCATTAGTTTTAAATGTCGCTTGATCTGAGAATAGAATATTTTTTAAAAAATTAGGGTTGTTCAAAAAACCAAAAGCAATATTCCAGCCGCCTTTCTTCGTCTCCTTCTTCTAATGTGTGTAAGAAAACAGGCCTGAAGGGACGTAATTTATTTCGATGGAAACATCGCCACACTGTATCTCTGGGTACATTTAATATTGTGGACATTCTCCTTAGGCTACACCTTGAATTTTCTCTACAAACTGAAGAATTTCTGCATCTCTAACATGATCCCTCTCACGTTGTTCTTGTTTGTTGCACACTTTGCCAGTTCTATTGAATAAATTATTAAATCGCCAAACTTTTACATGGTCTATTGAGGGTCGATCTGGATGCCGATTATTAAATTCTGTAGTAGCTTCCCTCGCTGTACGAGAATTATCACCAACTAATCTAACAATTTCCAGTTTTCCGCAGTTGAAAGCATTTTAATTGAAATAAAATATGCTAGAATATAAAAAAATCAGACAGAATGCCAACAGATTTACTTGACAACTAATCTGACATTTACAGAATTGTCTTTTAGTAGAAACAAAGGAGTCAGAGCATGCTTATCAAAACGAGAAATTTGGAACTAGAATTTTTTCCATCAAAACCTCATGATTTTTTAGAATTTAAATAAACTTCGGATTCGGGGTTTTTTGAATGATTTCGAACAAGTTTTGTTAATAAAATTTTTTCATTAAAAAATGCCTACTATGATTTTTTTGATTTCTTTCATATAATTTAGCATCGTAGATGGCCTTGCATTTAAAGATGGAAAGTGATTTTATGGTCTTAAATAGACCTTGGTGACCTCTATCTTTTGAGACCTGTTTGATTTAAATCGGACAAAAAACAAAAGAATTATTACGCTGTTACACTCTTAAGTGAGACACGATTTATATGTTATAAAGATGTGTGCTAATATTTTTAGAATGTATAAAATATGTGCAACTTTGTATGTATGCACTCTACGCGTTTTAAATTAATTGTATGTATATTAAATTAGGAGTAAAACATAAAAGTATTACAGTGATTTAACACGAATTCATTAGAGAATCAATTAGTTATTTAATATATTTAAGGCACATATGAATAAAACTCATATTTACAATTTAATGTGGCGCTGAAAAGTTTTATAGTACTCTATATTCACATAAAAACTATGAAAATTAAATTATATTATGTATTTGGTAACATCGCGTGTTGCTACAATAAAGATGTTGTTTTTGTAAATTATTTTAATAAAAAATTTGCAATTATTTAGAATTTATATCTAATATTTTAAATATTTGTTGCAAATCACATACTTAACGCTATTTGCAATGACAATGTTAATAAGCTTATTATACTGTTTTATTATATTTGCACAGTGTTATTATTATCGAGAATTATATTATATTAATTATCCGGATGTGGTTTTTCTCCTTCCGCAACAATTATATTATTTATATGATAATTTGTTAATTAAACCAGCAACACATAATTTGTAATTATTTATTAAATATATACTTCTTCGTGATCAAGAGAAATTACATATTTTCAACAGAATATCATTTACATCAAAATATATTATTCAGATCTAGATAAGAATTTACATTTTAATATGCTGTTAAAATGTATAACATACAAAAATGTTAACAAAACAGAACATGGCATGCAGCTACAGTCCATGAAAAAAAATTATAATTTCATACCGTGTTTAATTAATTGTAGTTCAAAACAAATTCCATTCTCTTCAAAATTAATATATAAAAAAATTAAATGTTTACTTCTGTCAGTCATAAAATTAATAATCATAATGAAATAATTATTACATCAAAATATTACTAATAATTACGACTATTAGAAGGGATATTTATTTTTAGTTTTATTATTACTAAGCGTCAGATTAACTAAAGCCAGGACATCACCATGAAAATTCTGTGAATATCACTTGAATGTAGGTACTAAATATCAATCATTTCCCAGCTTCTCATAATACAGAGCTTATATTCAATTCTGAAGTGCCAGGGTTACTCGTATCAAACAGCTAGAGAGCTACAGAATGCCCCAATTAAAAAAGAAAAATACAAAGTTACTAATCTGTTTTATTAATAGTACAATTAATTATTAACCGAATCCTGTAAGAAATTATAGCCAGTTAGTGATCGTTAGGGAGAGGAAAACGGACCAGAGTTTAGGGCCGGTAGCTACTACTGCCTCATGGTTGACAGAAGGACACACGCAGACAAATAAAACCAAAAGTATAAAATAAATAACGAAATACATATCACTAGATACAATGTATTATTCAGAATGACTGAAGTCTGCCACGTTGTTTTGTATCTCAAGTTCCTATGTTCCTGTTCAAATTTGTGAAAAGAGCTGCCAAAACTGTGTGTCTCACCATGTTATTTTTTAGACAATTTATACAATATTTGAAAAACATTTTTTTTTTCAGAATCAAGTGAAAAATATAACAGCAGACTTTAAAATTTATAAAAAAATACAAATTTTTTATAAAGTTACACTTTCTTGAAATTTGCAAACTGAAAAAGGAATCTAAAATAAAATTTTAAATCGGTATAACTTAATAAAAAAGCAATCGTTTTTATGAAATTAGAAACCTCTATATATTTTCCATCTGAATATGAAAAAAATATTTTGTAAATATTTCACAAATTGTCTAAAAAATAACCTGGGGAGGCACAAAATTTGTTCAACTTTTTTTCGCAAATTTCAATCGTATTTTTATTTTATTTTTATTGAAAAACTTTTTTATTTATAACGTAGTATGATAGTTATGCCATAAAGTATCGCTTGGGGCCCATATTAATATATGCCAATAACTAAATTTCACCAGCCGCCTCTAGTACGTTATTATTTTGAACACACACAAATCACAAAAAATTCCTCTTTTGTAACTGTACCGACAATCGCAGAACAACCGGCAATATTGGCAAGATCGTTTTATGTTAGCCAAACGCCGCTCCGTGAAAGTAAATATCACACTGTGTTGCTACGATAACCGAGGAATAAGTGTCAGGCTACGTACAATGTTATATACCTTTATCCCGGCTTCCTACAAGTTCCATTAGTTATACTGGTTGCATATATTACAGGTATATAAATAAACACACCACGTACATGTTCATGTGGTGTGGGTATTTACATACCTATAATGGGATTTTTTTTATATAACTGCCGGCCCTGAAGAACGGCATATATTTCCGCTGCCTAGTGATCGTATAATACTCAGGGCACTGTACAAGATCAGTAACTGCACTGTGGCATTTTAGTGCTATTAGATATTTTCTTCTCAGAATAATTTATTTACTAATATATCTAAATATTTTGCAACTCTAATATAACAATATAATAGTGTTTATTTTAATAAGTTCTGGGATTTTACTATTTTAGATATGTCCATTATCTTGCTAATATTAAAGGTAGAAGCTTTAGTCGTTGTCAATAATTATTGGACCAGGCTTACGTGAATGTGAGACCCACAAAATGATACAGTATGGTGTATGTGTTCAGTAAAATTTGTATTTCTTTTTGGGTCACATAAATCATTTATTTACATGATAGATAAAAAAGGCCCAAGTATTGCACCTTGTGAAACTCCACAGGTACCAGGATTTTTTGCATTTACAATATTGTTACGCCACTGGACTGTGTAGACTGGTTAGATGAGACTGGAATTGTATGGGAATGGCCGGGAATATTCTGGAGTACTCTAGACCGGGTGAATGGATGTATAAATAAGACGCACGGTGGGCCGAGACTCAATCTTAAGTTGAACGTGAACGAGTAAAGAAGAAATAAGAAAGAGACTTATAAGTGTTCAAGTGTGATTATAGTTAAGACAGTAATTAATCTATTGTTGTTAATTGTTAATTAGTAAATAAAGTAGTGTATGTGTTACCTGGATTTTCATTCAACGAATCTACGAGTAGAGGTGTTTGTGTGGATAGCAAACACGTAACAATATTATTTTTTACATGTTAAACAACGTTACTGTACAAGATCTTAATACATTTTATTTTCTGTCGCAATAAACATAACTGCTGTTTTATTATGCGGAAAAGATTATTTTATTAGTGGTTGTTGAAGCAATTTTAACTTTATTAATAAAACAAAATGACTTGAACGAACCTAAATGCACCTCTTTTCTTTCATGTTTCTTATTTTCAAATAAAATTAATGATCAACACACGACTTCAAGGAAACCATACCCGTGGTTATTAAAAAGAAGTTATAGAATAATTAAATAAAAACATTAAAAATATTTAATGTTTTTTAGATTATATATGTGGTAAGGGCTTTTACAAAATAAAACGAATCCCAAGCCGTGTTGACTGTTTTAGTCGACTGGGCACGATACGTTTCAATTTTCCATATATTGTGCTAGTACTTTCCCATCACATAAAAGTTATTACTCTACCGTACGAGCCAACTTAGATACTTCATCTCCAGTTATTAAACAGTAATCTGCAATAACCAGAGAATATATGCAGGCATGACATGACTTTAATTTTATTTCACGTGAAATACATTCTAATGATGTGAAATATTATTTCTATAACTTTTAATCCAGATTTAATTAAAAAAATGATCTTTTACTCAAGACCTACTTACATCTAAACATTAAAAATTAGTAAGTATATCAGTTGAGGTTTCTTTATAAAACACGGAAATGTGTTATTACCTTTTTTAAGTTATTCTATGTTTTTTTAATTAAGTTCTTGAAATAATAAAAAGTTGATTTTTTCTTTCGTTCGGGTGAACATTTTTATCTCTTTTGGGCTGAGATTTCGTAGAGCGAGATGTATTTATTTATGGTTACAATTCAGATATTGGCGAGTCATTTCAGTGCCGTCTGCAGGAATTTTGAAAGAAATGCAAATTTTTGTCATTGAATTTGTTTACATTGTATAAATTTTCATATAACCATATGAAAACTAATTTGTTTATGTATTTTTATTAATCATGTAAATTTAAAAACTATATATCTAAAAGAATTAGTTCGATTATAAAGGAAATTTCGTTTAATAACATAAAACTGTTTGCGAATTATTTAGTTGTATAAACATTCGAATATCCTCTAAAAATAATTTACCTACCTAGTGCAAACTGTGAATTAGCAGTTACCTTATTCACATTGTATTATTACAGAAAATTTAATGATACAAAAAAAAGTCGTACTACAATTAGATGCTAAACAAGCAGTTGCTATTACAAATTCTCAAGAAGTGTCGATCCCAGTGTCCAAAAAGATTTAGAATTTATACACTCATGCTATTCATGAATCCCTCTCGCTTTAAACTACTTGATCGTTGACCAAAAACAGGAGTATTTACCATAATCGATGTGATGAATGTAGTGTATCATTTTCTACAATATCTACAATAAATCAATGCATCGATTATCTGGAGACATCGTTGAACACGTAAATAAAAACTAGAAAGAGTTTTACACAACAATCCTGGTTTTGACACAGTTCATCGAATAGTAAATCTACTACAGGGCAAAAAAAGTGTATTGTTTAGGGTCTCAAATATTTAGGGCGTTTTTACGAATGCTCCCGTATTTTAAATATGCGCCAATAACATCTGCAGAGATGGAACATTTGTTTTCAACATATAAGTGGATTTTGGAGAGAGGTGTTAGATTTTAACAGCAGAACATATGGAGCAACTTTTAATAATATATTTCATTTGTAAGGAATAATACCGCAGCAATAACTGTGAATAAGTGTGCAGGTAACGAAAAAAAAAAAGGTGTAAAACAATGCCTGTATACTTTGCCTTTCCTACCTCCGACAGTCATTTTTAGAACGTATACACTACAAGTTAAGCAACTGAGAGGGTTAAATTATATCGGGATAATATTGAAAAAGTACATCGTACATAATATATGTTGGCCGGACATCGTTTCCATGATATTAGGCCAATATTAATCCAATATTGTGTATATGCACGATGTACTTTTTTCAATATCCGCCCAATATAGTTCAGTTAATATTGAGTCAATCTAGCGAATATTTCACATTTAATATTGAGAAAACCTTTTCACAACATTGGACCATTAATGGTCTATATTATTTTCTTGCCATGTTCTACATGGGACACTTTCTAAATGGCAACTTCCCCATTTTTCATTTATTTTACAATTCGAGTTCTTCTAGTTCTAACTTTCCACTAGGAGATATTTTCCATTAAAGAGCATCATTTTATATAGCACTTTTATTTGAACCTAAAGGATATATATATAAAACTTGAATAACAATATTCTTAAAAGGTTGTTATAACATTGTTGAAATATATGACATGACATATATTCCGCTTCATCTACAAAACGACATAATTTTCATTCTTCGCATCTCTCTCTACAAGGTACTACTTACTCAGAATCAGAACAAATTATGCTATAGTGGGTGAGTTTATCAAAAACTGCTGATAATTAGCATTCAAAGTTTTGATAACTGTGAATTTCAGTGACCGACCGGAAAAGCTACATTACTCATGTTTTCTGTATTATTTGTGTGTAAACCATGCATTCATACCTAATCAAGAAAACAACCAAAAAAAAGAGATTCAATCTTACACAGTTAAAAATTCTCTTCTAAATCTATAAATATTCGGTATTAACAAAATATCATTTAAAACGAAGTAGTTCTGCATGGAATTAACTTCTATAATGAAAATAATTTCTAAATTTAATAAAAATAGGAAGTTACACTCGAGTATGCAACAGGTTTTCTACATTAGAACTTTTTACCAAAAGTCTTAACCGTTTATTATGGGCACCATAGCCGAATGGGTAAGAGCGCTTATAACTGGTAGCGAAAATCGATGATTCGACTCAATTCCGAGATAACACGAGCGTTTATTTGAAATTTGCTTCGGACTCAAATGAAGTCTAGATGTGGTCGGACTCCACAACAAACTGTAGGGCCTCATCTCTCTCTACTTGACGCAAAATCTCTGATTTCAGTGGTTTACTTAAATGATTCGGAAGGCGGATAGAAAAACTTTTTTTATTCTAGGTAGGTCTGTTTTTAAATCCAGAATGCTAATTCAGAAATCTTATTTATAACAAAAATTTAAAATTAAAAATTTATAATGCCATATGTAGTTTTTGTTATAACAATAGCAGAGTACTAACCTATTTTAAATCACTTATTGTTTGGTTTTTTGCATATTTATAACAAATTCAAAATAAATTTTTTCTCACTCTGCAAAATCGCAGCTCTAAAATGTTACCATTTTAATGTTCTTAAAAATATCCCTGTATAGTTAGTTCGTATTTGGCTTGCTGAATACGATGTGTAAATCCTTTGCATATAACAGCTATATTGTATAATTTCCACAGATTATTCGAAATTCTGGGAGAATAAACTTCTGGGAACTAACAAAATTCAAATAAGTGCTGATTATTTTTTTCGGACTGGGTCGAAAACACACAGGGGATACTTTCATTAAAAATGTATGCTTTGTAATCCAATCACTTAAGCCAAAAAAGAGGGTCAACCTCGGAATGAGAGATAATAAGCTGCAAACTTGTATAAACCTTTATTTTGGCGTTCTAAAAGTTGTCTCAAAAGTCTCATAAAATCTTGTGTCCGCATCTTAAGATATTCAAGGTCAAAGGTCACAAAAATCGGTTTTTCGCAAATATCTCGCTTCCTATGGTTTTAATGCCATTTACATTTCCTATAAAAAGTGTGGAGAATAAAATTCTCTACAACTTTTTGTCCCAAACATTTTTTTATATACTCAACCGTTTTTGAGATAGAGGGCGGAGAGCGCGCCGCGCTTACCTATTCACAGCATAATGCAAGGTCAACCGTAAGTCCTGGTAAATAATACGCCGTATTAAGTATATAAATCATTAAAAAATATATAATTATGAATAATTTGCATTGTTTATTAATACAATATATTTAATATTTTTCATTTATCGAATATATCTTAGTTTAATATTACTTACCTTTCCGTGTAATCAAAAAATTGTTGAGTGGAATACTTTAAGTATATTTTAATTATATTATATATTTTAATATTTTGCAACTGCAAGAATGGTTGTGGTTCACGCTGCGGATGCAGGAAATCGGGGTTGCAATGTTCTTTAGCTTGTGGCCAGTGTAATGAGCGAGCGTGCCTCAATGCTTCACCGTATCAAAGCGATCTCGATGAAGATAGTACATTTGACCCCGAAATTCTCGAAGATCTAGAGACAAATATCCTTGACAACGAAAATGATGATATTGAATTGGAAATTTTCGAGCGACCGGAAGACGATGATGAAGAAGAAGAAGAAAATTAAGACTCAAGTCCTTCTAATTATAAAAGTTTTTGAAAAACCTCCCCACATTTGAACTTCAACTGTAATAAATATATTTAAAAGTATTTCTAAATAAAGATATAATTAAAATGTATTTACTCTATTCTTTTTCTACTTAAAATATAATAAACATATATATTAGAATATAATTAAAATATACTTAAAGTATTCCACTCAACAATTTTTTGATTACACGGAAAGGTAAGTAATATTAAACAAATATATATTCGATAAATGAAAAATATTATTAAATATAATGTATTAATTAATAAACAATGCAAATTATTCATAACTATATATTTTTTAATGATTTATGGACTTTATACGGCATATTATTTACTGGGACTTACGGTTGACCTTGCATTATGCTGTGAATAGGTAAGCGCGGAGCGCTCTCCGCCCTCTATCTCAAAATCGGTTGAGTATATAAAAAATGTTTGGGACAAAAGTTGTAGAGAATTTTATTCTCTACAATTTTTATAATAAATGCAAATGGCATTAAAACCATAGGAAGCGAGATATTTGCAAGAAACCGATTTTTGTGACCTTTGATCTTGAATATCTTAAGACGCGGACACGAGATTTTACGAGACTTTTGAGACAACTTTTAGAACGCCAAAATAAAGGTTTATACAAGTTTACAGCTTATTATCTCTCATTCCGAGGTGAAACCTCTAATGTGACTGGACTATTGTATAATATATAAATCTTAATATTAACGGTTCAATACTGCATTTTACATAGCTATTAATATTAAAACAATAGCGATTTGAAAAAACAGTTGCTAAACGTATCTATTACAATACAATACTACTGAAAACCAAAATTCTTTCTGTTATTCAAGTCATGATGTTGATACTGAACAATTTCTTTCTCGGTTATTAATAGAGATTGTGAGGTAGCGATAAATTCCAGAGTAGCCTTTTACGTAGATATATTACATTGTAAACACCTTATGAAACATTCCCAACTAATATGAAATGATAAAATATTCGTATGTAGTATGGAATAAATCTGTTTCCTTTATGATAATGGAAACAAAAATTAAAGGTTTTTATCAGGTAATTGGACGGCTTACAACTATAAAAAAACAATTACTTACTGATCATTATCTTGACGGGGATGCGAGTTATTGTCGAGTGTCCAATAGCAATGCAAATGTATAGACAAGTATAAGCGGATCCGCCTTGGCTATCATGTTTACACCTAATGCCCAATATTGAATTCACTCTAAATAAGTAATATTTATAAAACTTCTATGTGGATAACACGTAAACAGTGCGAATCTAAAGACAACGGAGATTAACTTTTTTAAACTGTCTCGTTCAATTCCCTCAGAGGATTAAGTGAACTTGTGGATTAGTGATTTACCGGAGTTAAACTTTAACTTTAACAAGCTGTAGAAAAATGCTTTCGTGTAACGTCAAAGCAAACATTAAGAGACACATTTACTCAGTCAGTCATAAAAAGTTTGTGATTTGTTGTATTACTGTTAGTGACAAACAAAATTCACCTTAGATTTAGTGTAAATAACGATTGGGTGGTCACGGACGAAACTAGATAATCTACTATTTAGACAATTTTGCAAAAGCGTAATAGTGGGTAGTATAGCAATGTTCCAGGTGCCATCGGAAATGTCACAAAGAAAAATATATTTATCACAGTGATTTGATAGTATTAAACAAAAAAAAATGCTGCCAATTACTTGGGGATCAGAACTTCCTCACCGTAGTAACACTCGACGTGTGGTGTTTATAATAAAAGTAATTTTTGACGTTTCAAAAAAAGTCACATTTTGATGTTTCAAAAAAGTCATTTTGACGTTTCAAAAAAAGTTACATTTTTGACGTTTCATAAATTGGGACCGATTTTGCTTATCAAAGAACTCAATCTCTTTCTTGGCCTCTAAAATGTGTGTACCAAATTTGAAAGCTTTATCTCAAAAACTGTAGCTGCTATCGCGAACCAGACAGACAGACACATTTTCAAAAAATTTTTCACGAATTCATAACTTCCTCACTTTGAGGGGTGAGGAAGTAACTATTCTGGTCTAAATGATAAAGATTAGAATAGCGTGGAGGAAATCACCAACATTTGCAACTGGAAGGTGTCAAATGTTTTAGTGGATGCACTAATATAAATAATATACACTCTTGTGACGCTTGTTAAAAATATGTATGTGTGTGTTAGTGTTATATTCAACAAAACTTTCAGCACTCTTTGTATTAATTTTGGATGTTACCCAACTTGCCAAAATAACAACAAGGTATGATATTGTCATATTATGCATGAACATATTTACGCGGTGACACATCACCTATAATTGACTTTATTTATCGCTACTTCCCGATCTCTAGTTATTAACTTTTTGAAATCGATATAGCAACATTATAATAAAATTAAAACAAATTATATTCAAGAAATTAATTACATATTTTGTAGAAAAGTTTCCGAACACAAGGCCGCTGCAATAAAAGGGTACATGCAGGAACTTGGGTTGCTGCCACGAGCCTATCAACGTTGCATGTCCATATCACAGTTCAGTGTCAAGGATTGGTCCGATACGGGGGCACGCGATTATCTGAAGTGTATGTAGAATCTCACCAATTATAAAATTATGCAGTTTATGAACATGATTATTTATCAAAAAAAAATTTCCGGAAAATACAAGCTTACGAAAATAGCAAATCGCGGGAGAACAAGAATTAATGTTTCTTAACGAACTCCCAAGCAACGCCGTCAAAAGTAAAATTCACGTTAGGGCAAAGAGGTCAAGCAGAGATTATTGTATAATTGTATTATTAAAATCACATCTTAAGCATTAACCGCCAACAGGTATTTGAAAATGCAGTTCTGTCCCTTCCGAAGTTATGCTGCTTTCTAAGTTTTTACATTCTGCCAACTCAAATATTACATCTTTATAAATGCCTAACATTTTATTTCCTGAAGTAGAAAATTTTCTTACATGAGGAATTTTATAAACCAACAAAACACTGATCTAGTTTTCCACGAAACATCAAAACACCATACACTGCACTCGACGCGCGTTACGCCAATCAAGTTGGCATCATCTGGAGATGATTAAAACTAACTTTATGCTAACAATGTATCCTATTTATTACTAAACTCAATTTTGTCTTTTGGATAGTCTAAAAGTTGTAGGTTATTTACCGATGAATGAACCACTGTTTTACCTATATCTTTAAAAATCTTACCAATACCACGGGTGAATCGAGGATCGAATGAAATCGATAAAAATTTCGGATTCTTTCTTTCATTTTGAAAGGTCTAGGAATTTCGAAATGTCTCTTTAAATTTTCGTTTCCTAATAATTTTAGCGGTTAAACTTACAGAATATCCATTACTCGCTGCTATATCCTTAATCAATGCCTTTTCTTTTTCGTTCAGTATTTCCAAATTTTGTTCAAGTTAGAATTCCAAATTCTTCACACATTTCAGATAAAATTGTAACTTTATGTTTACAAAGCAGAAATGGCTGAATTTAGACATTAAAACGAAAGACGCTTGAATTACAAGCATATGGACTTTAAGAAAACCTATAAGTTAAATAATTTAGAACATGAACTATGGTGTAACTTTCAGCGGAATATGTTTTTATCAATTAACGCGAAATTTATAAAGAAAATGTCACAAAATAAAAAAACTCAAAAGATTAATTAGTAGTACGTCAAAGGAAAAGTGTTCCTCAAAAAGTTCTCAGCATTGTAGAAAACCGTTCCTCACAGTCGGTTGATAAAGAAGAAATTGATAACCTTGACAAGGGATTAAATTTTGCTTTACCTGCCTTTGAAGGCATTTTAGATGAGATTGTTGCAAGTATTGAAAGTTAAATTCAATATCTTTCTGATCGATCTAAAGGATTTATCAGAGAGATTGTTTTTACTTAAAACCTGATAAGGATAAGGTTGTTATTTTAAATAAAAAGGACTATTATGAAAGGGTAGACAATCTAATTAGTAATGGTCCTTATAAAAAACTTCTAGAAATCCATTACCAAAAATGATTACTGAAGTAAGAAATGTACTGCAACAACCTTATTACTCCAGCTTCAAATAGGAGATTACATATATCTAACCCAAGTGTACCTAGACTATACTGCTTGTCTAAGATACATAAACCAGGAAAGTCGCTGCAACCTATTGTTTCAGCAATCAGATCTCCGACTTATCATCTTTCAAAATGGTTAACAGAGGAGTTCAAAAATTTACCTATTTTACCACCTAGTTTCTTTGTGATTAATTACAATGATTTCATAAATAAGGTGAAACATATCCCAGTTTGCAAGAAGGTGAAATGATATCCTTTAACGTTTGTTCATTGTTTTCAACTGTTGCGACACCACAGACCTTGGACCACCTTAAGGATCTACTCGAATTAAACAATCTCAGTCAAGATGTAGTAAAAGAATATCTTCAACTCACCAAATTTTGTATGAAACAAAACTGCTTTCGATTCAACAGTAAATTCTCGAACATGAAGGAATAGCAATGGGTAACTCTTTGTCATCGTTCATTGCCAGTCTATTCATGAACAGATTCGAGACAGAAGCAAAAGAAGAATTCGAGTATTTCCCCAGGGTTTGGCTTACATATGGATGATATTTTTTGCAGTATTTGATACAAAAGTCGCTGATATTGACAACTTTGTTTCTAAATTAAACAGTCGTTGCGCGTCAGTTAAATTCACACATGAATTTGAAAACTCTCGACAACTACCACTTTTAGATATATTAATAATTAGAAATAATGAAAATAACTTAGAATTTGACATATATAGAAAAGATACTAGTACTCTAAGATATATCCCTAAGGACTTTCACCAATATGTTCAACACAAAGTGGTGAATATTCACTTTCTAGTACATCCTCTATTAAGCTTCCCCTTCAATAAGGAGAGGCTTGAAAAGAAAAGGCCTTGATTATGGATATAGCTGCGAGTAATGGATATTCGTAAGTTTAATTTATAAAATAATTAGGAAACGAAAATTTAAGGAGACACTTCCAAATTTCTCGTCCTTTCAAAATATAAGAGAAAATCCGAAATTTATATCTATTCCATTTGATCCTCAATTCACCCGTGGTATTGATAAAATATTTAAAGATATAAGTATAACAGTGGTTCATTCATTGGAATATAAACTATAATAACTTTTAGGCAATCCAAAAGACAAAATTGAAACAAACGAAAAGTCAAGGATTTACGAAATTAGCTGTAAGGACTGTAATGAAAAGTATGTTGGACAAAATAGATGATCAATTCAAACTAGATTTAAAGAGCATATGGCCCATCTCAAATATGATAGAATAGATAAGTCTAGTGTTGCCCAACATGCATTTGAGAACAACCATAAAATAGATATTAGCAAATTAAGATTAATTAGGAATATAACAAATACTAGGCAATTGTTTCGTATTTGCAATAGGCCACGCTCATATAATAATGGCAAGAACTTCCTTCAGGTAAGTCGTCTGTTCCATTTATTATATTTCGTTCTAGTATCTATTTTCCAAATAGAACACTTCTAGATGTTTAAACAAAGCGATCAACCTTAGGCATTAGTGAATATTTTTTAGATATACTTTCTGCTTCACATTCATTAATTTCACTATTACTGACTTGTATAGTTTTGTTACCATTTTATAAGGGTCTACAATAAAACATAACAAAAGTTGGGTTTTCTTTCTACCTTACATCTTTTTTCAGTTTTTCAATGTTTAGTTCTGCCCTGCATTGAGTGACTGCCGATTATAATTACATCCATTCCACTTTCCTCAGCACCGATTTTAATCAACTGCTAACAGTTTGGGTGCTTAGTGCTTAGGTATCCTACTACTACTACTACTATTTACAGTGGTTGTCTAACACAAGAAATTATTTTGGGTATTTCTAAATCGTTGTTTTTGAAGGTAATTTGTCACTGTAATATAAACACAAGTTTTTGTGAAAATAATTGAGTTCCATTGTGGTTGTTAGTGTTTAGGGTTAGACTTTTTTTTATATCTGTTATTAATATTTTTAAGTGTTGGTTTAATTTATTTGATTTATTCTCATTTTGATAAAGACTCTAGGTGTTGTGCCATAGAGCGGAACACCATAACGGTTTTTTCCGAATTCCCAAGTTTAGGCTATCTATGATTATGCCTCCTTCCTACTATTCTTCGTCATAATTCTTCTTCATAATTAAGTGTAGGACATTAATAATGTATGTTTTTTTTATTGATAATGTCATTTAGGAATGCAATTAGATTGTCACGGTAGGTTTATACATATTAATTTCATTATTTTATAGCATTCATACCACTTCCGGATTGTTCCAAAATAGACGGCATGGTGGTCGAGTGGGTAAAGCGCTTACAGTTATTTACTCTGTTCCGAATATCGATGGTTCAAATCAATCCCGGAGCAAGTTAGAAATTTTATTTGTAATTTGATTCGGATTAAGATGGGAGAGAACTGTCGTTGCCCTAGATGTGGTTCGGACTCCACAATAAACTGTAGGACTTCGTCTCCATTTACTCAACACAAAATCCTAGGATTTTCTGGGAGTTACTTCAGTGACTTGAAAGGATGTTAAGAAAACATTTTTTTTTAGTAAGTAAGTCTTCAACGTGGTTTTACTTATGTCTCCATCATTGAAAAAGGCATTTTTCCCTTTGGAATATTGATTCTGAATATCATCTAGATTATCTACTATTTACGTTGAAATAATTGAGTACCACGGCCAATTTGGACTATTAAAATTCCTTCCGCTTTTTTTTTACTATTTTAGTCAGCAAAGTTTTCCTCTTTCCTTTATTAATTTTATTGCCTTTTCACTTCACTTGTTTAATTAGGTGTGACACACACTACACAAAGAAGTGTTCTGAATAGTTATTTTCCGATATTATTGGGTATGCAAAATCAGTAAATCCTTTAAAAATTGTCCGTATATATGTATAAAACAGTGCAACTATAAGTATTTTTTTTGGAAAAGGCTAGAGTGAAATATAATAATAATTATATTTCACCACTAAACAATGTAAGTGATAATTTATATTACTGGTTTCATTTGACTGGTATCGTGGTAAATAAATGAGTTTGAATTTGGTTTTTAGTAAGAGTTAACTGAGCATTGTTAAAGCGACCGAAGAGTCTGAAGAATAGCTGTTAAAGTGCAGTTTGATATGTACTTATCTCCATAAGGTTATGTAGAGGGCAGACTAAAAAGTTTGATCATTTTTTGCATATTTATTCACCGCTTTTGTGCACTCATTATTATTGTTTCTAAGTGATAAATGTCAGAATTTTTAACGCATGCTAATTTATCGGTTTATTGATTAATTCAAATTTAGTTCATTAGTCTATCTAAAGTTCTCTGTATATAAACTGTTCATTATTAAACTATAGCATAGACAACTAAAATACTGGTTTTTAAATAGATATTACTGTCACGGAATTACAAACATGTGATGATAAAGTGATATTTAATTATTTCGTGAAATATAAATGGCAGATTTAATGAAAAATAGTAATAAAATTTAATTACTGGAACATAAAAAACATATATGACAAATTACTCTGATAGTTATTGTTTCATATGGGCATATTGTTGTGTCCAAGTCAATAATGATAGATTCCTATTTTCTGTATGAAAGCAATGGGCAAGAAAAAAATTATAGTATTCTTATACTCACATTAGGGAATAGAAGGTTTCGTAGAATGACTATGACTTACCTAGAAAAGAAAATCAAATATTAGAAATAAATATGTTACCTAATATGATTAGTATTTTTAGTTTAAAATATACCTCACCGATGTAAAGATTTGGCACATTAAAAAATATCATTTCTAAACACAAACGAATTTTTAATTTACGACATTTATTTTTGCAGACGTTTATTCAGTACATATTCTTGATGATACCAGTAGCGTGAAAAATAACTCTTGTTATGAAAAAACACAATTAATATTAACGTGTCTTCTTTTATATATATATATATATATATATATATATATATATATATATATATATATATATATATATATATATATGTATATATGTATATATATATATATATATATATATATATATATATATATATATATATATATATATATATATATATATATATATATATATATATATATATATATATATATCTTGTTTTGGAATATAGTATTTGGACACACTATAGTAAATTAAAATTGAAATAAATGACTGATTTACAAAACACATATGATAATACACAAAAGCAAAAAAAATACAGAAGTTGTGGCATGAATAAAGATGTACGTTCAGGCGTACAAAGTTAAATAAACTTTATAGATGGTTGTTTTTTTCTTTATGTTGCGGATACATGGATACACCATGTATATCAAGTTAAATGTTAAAAAATGTTTGAAGGTATTTGAGTTGTTTTTTTATCTGAAAAAGAAAGAATTTTGATTAAAGTCAAAGATAATGAAATGGTTTTGAATTTGTTTAAATAATAGACGTGTTTAATACAATGAAGCTACAGAATGTTTAAACATTCTATTGAACATGTGAAAAAAAACATTGTAATTAGATTTAAGTTTAGTTATATAATGAAAAGTAGGTGAAAAGGACGAAGTTCACAGTGTAATGAAATGAAGGGTATATGGATGTGTAGGTTAAAGTACAGAGAAGATGATTAGAAAGGAGAAAAAGTGGTTCATGCCATATCAAGAAAAAATAAAAATAGAATCAAAGTTTGTAAAGAAGATGACGTTGGCATCACTATAGAAATTTGGATACCGAAAGAGTTGTCCGGGAAAAAGTAAATAGAAAAAAAAAAGAATTCCATATTCTGAATTCAAAGCAGTCACACGTTTAATTTCAGAACACGTTTAATTTGAAGAACATTACGAAAGTAACTTACAAGATGTAGAAAAGAACAAATTTCATATTAATAAAAAGACTGGAAGAAAGTAATATTATAATTTTTTAGCACACAAGAGACGAAATTGTTATTAAATAGGAGAGAATTACAAAGCAGATCATTTTCCAAACAACCAGCAGATATAGGAGATAAAATGCAAAAGTGGTTTGATAGTTGAAATTTAAAAGAATTCAGGACGCATAATAGCATAAGATTTGTACTTACCTACACAGAGAAGTTGGCATCTGGGTGAAGATAAAGTTAAGGTTGTTGTTTATAAAGCATTTTTTGTATTAGATTAAGATTGTTTAAATTTGTCAAGACAAAATAATTTAGCTGAAAAAAAGATGCACCAATTTAGAGTAGTTATTTGTTATCAATTTGAGCAATTTAAATTTGTTTAATTCTTGTTTAAATATAAAACATTTCATTATCTGACCACGAAATTTATTTATAATTGAATAAAAAAGTATTGCATTCAGAAAAATTTGAAAACTAAATTTGGCTTTGATAATAAATTAATCATACATTTAAATATTGAAAATCAAAATTTAACAAAATCGAACTTACTTCTGAAATTTAAGAGTCTCTAGAGCTAATTGAGTGCATGGTGAAAAGTGTATCCAAACAGTGAGCAAAGATAGGTAGGTAAAAAGTCAAATTTGACATATTGTACAAATTTATCTGCAGATTAGGCAAGTCACAATACGTGGATGTATTCGTGATAGAGGATACACATATTTTCACATACTTAACTATTACACAATTACAAAAAGTATAAAGTCATGAAACAAAAGTAATCATTTATTTAATAATCATATATATAAAAGAAATATTGTATAATAAATAATGTATTTGTAGACATAGTACAGACTCTATAACGTGAAAAAAAAGTACAACGTCTTCCTGAAGTGGGTTGGAATCTTTGATGTGAAGATAACACTGACGTAGTTATCCACGAAACATCAAAACACTACTTACTGCAATCGACGAGCCTTTCGTCAACCAAGTTATTATATAGAGAGATTAAAACTTTTAATCATCTCCAGAATTTGGTGAAACGCAAGACGAGTGCAGTCGTTTTGGTGTTTCGTGAAAAACTACGTCAATGTTAAAACAACGTCTGTTCAATTTAGCAATTTGGCCACGTTAACGAAAGGTATTGCATTGAATTTATTATCTTCGCTAATAGCATAAATATTTTATTAGTAAAAGAATGAGATCATAAAATAATGTTCATGTTATGCGGTGGTCTATTCACGTTATACGGGCGTCAATGTAATGGACATGTTTTTCACGTTAGCCTGAGATTCGCTTAGACGATGTTCACGTTATCGTGTGGTCTACTGTATTAAATAATATTTCATAGCATTTCTTGGAAATTTCGTTCAGATATACATATTTTAACGTTTCGGTTTATTAAACCATCATAAGGTGTTTATTGTAAATTTTATTATATATTAGGTGTTATTTGTTTGCCTGTTTTAACGCACTATGTTGTTTAATTTCAACTATACAGTTGTGGTTTCCGTTGAAACAGGCAAACAAATAACACCTAATATGTGATAAAATTTACAATAAACACCTAATTAATGATTCTTTACTGGACGAACTGGCAAACAAAATTCAAAAAAATTCAAGTAACAGATGTCAGACGCTGTTGTCTAGAGTACTTAATTATGTATCTACCCTACTGCTGTCAACCAAAAGTGTCTAAGGAATCGGAAAATACTTTCCGATCCATTAGTAAACATTTATTTTCCACTCAAAAAATTTACCAGAAGTCAAGTCTATTTAGAGTAGAGAAAGTCTATCTTTTCCGTGTGTCTGCACAGGAAACATATTTCCGTGCAGCGCCAGAATAGCAATTAATTTAGTTAGGAAACGAGCACAATATTCAATAAAATAAAATAAATTCAATTAATATCATACTGTACCCTTAAATTGTTAGATTTTAGCCTAAATATAATGATTATTAAGTTAATATTTGTTATCCTCTTCTTATGACATTACCTGTCATAAATATATTGAGGCTGCCTACTTTGTCAAGCATAATAAAACATGCGACTGAAAGTTCTTTAGCAACGCTTCTTTGGCATTGTTTTTGACGTTTATTTATAATACAAAGAACGTTATGGAATTATGCAGTTACGAACATATGTTTCGGAGTTATTGACCCTCATCAGCGTATCGTAGCTAAGGAATTGGATCTACGATGGGATAGATCAGGAACAAGAACTAAAATAAGGCTGGAAAGTACAGTACACAGTACTCAATTAGTGCCTTCATGTTCCCATGTGCCACAAATGGGGCCTCGATGAGCACAGTCAACACACAGAGCTCTATGTGTACTGCTCATTTCAACCTGGCACATACAAACAAAACAAGATAGATTTATTGGGGTTTAAAATAAAACAAAGAAGGTTCGGTGCCATATCCCAAAAAAAAACAATTATGCAGCTACGGACACACGTTTCGGAGTTATTGCCCCTCATCAGCGTAGCGTAGCTAAGGAATTGGGTCTACGATGGGATAGATCAGGAATAAGAACTAAAATAAGGTTGGAAAGTACACTACACAGTACTGAATCCCATCATAGATCCAATTCCTTAGCTACGCTACGCTGATGAGAGGCAATAACTCCGAAACATGTGTCCGTAGCTGCATAATTATTTTTTTTGGGGATATGGCACTAAACCTTCTTTGTTTTATTTTGAACCCCAATAAATCTATCTTGTTTTATTTATAATGTTTATTCTAAATGTATTCTTTGAATTAACTTTTATTTATTTTTATGTGTTGTTGCTTTTAGAGAGATTTAATGAAAAATATTATTCATTACACGTTCATAAACTGCTCTTCCCGTGCTCGCATGAACTTGTCATTCGCGAATGGGAAAAATCTAGTTTCTAAACTCGTAATGAAATATACTATACCAATTCTTTATGTCACTTTACCGGGCTGGACCAGTAAATATATATTATCCACTCAAAGATTTACCAAAAACAGTTAACTTTCTACAGTTGCAAAAAAAAACAACTATTAAAAACACATTTTGTATTTGTGTATTGTGTATGTGTACTGTGTATGTGTATTGTGTATGTGTATGTGTATTGTGTATCGTGTATTTCTAAATAAATAAATAAAAAAAAAATAAAAGTAAAATTTTTGTTTTAGAAATGTCTTTTCTTAGAGACCAGGTAAATTACTAGGACATACAAAATTAGTACATGTAAAATTTTAGCGGTTAATTTTTTAATTCTTTGTCTTATTTATTCTTATATTTTCTAAAAATGTGCATGCATTTTTTGTGCTGTGATAAAAATATTACAATATAAATTTAAAATTATTTTGATATACATTCTTGATTATTTCATGCTTTACAGGGACTGCATATATACATAAAATATCAACATGAGTATCTAAAATTTAAATCAATGCCATCGGTCAACGAAGGAAACAAAAAGATTCATGACATATTATGCTGATGTAACAAAAAAAAAAAATTCGACATGGGTGTTCTAGAGGAGAATGTGGCGGTTAAAATGCTTTTGAGCATTTGAGACTATTTTCTGGAACAGCAAAATTCTTATTCGTTATACGAAGAATTTCTCAGAAACATTAATTAATAATAAAACAAATAAAGAAACATAATTATTTCTAAATGACTAATATTTATACTACCAATTTTCGAATATTGTGTAGCTACTCTACGACAAAATGATTATCTTAACTTCCGTGCTGATTTTATGTTAGAATTGTTTCCGCCATAACAGCAATTAATAAGTTTCATTTTTGCTTAAAGTTTTAAATGAAAAATGTTTTGTGATTTAATTTTTATAATTACATTTTCAACCTAATGTATTAGGCATTAAAACAGCTATAAAGAAAATAGATTAAATTTTCAATAAAATTATAAATATTTTCCTTTCAAAAATGGCAAAATGGCAATAAACATTGCAAATTTCCTTGCTAGCAACACCAATATTGTAAAATACTATGCAAGAATTCCATTTCTATTTTCAAAGCAAGTGCCAAGAGAGAAATCAAATGGAGAAGGATTTCGTTTCATTCAAGCTCATTTCCAGCACTTCTTTTGTGTAACCTTTTGGGGTTTATCGACGAATGGAAACTAAATAGTCGCTATTTGAAAACCGATATGAACAAGCAATCAAATGCGCGCGATAACGCTTATTAACGAAACGTTTTGAATATTTTCGTGGTTTGGAGCTTTATGACCGGGAAATATCAGCACAATCAGTGTTAGTGATAAAACAACCATCAGCTATCAGTAAACTGATCACCGAGCTGCGAAATCATCGGTTTTACGGGCACAGTTCGCATGGCATACTATCGTAAATACACATTTTAACGCAAAACGTATGGTCGTTTCAACGGGAACATTTGCATTTGTTATATTTAGATAGTTGCGCTGTTTTATAGCTTAATTTTACTAAAAATTCACGAAAACCCACGCTTTTCAACGGCACTGCCTTTGGATAAGCGCCAATTAAATAAACTCATAGAGTGTGTCAACACACACTCCAATAAAGGATGATTCATAAACTTTTCTTTACATCATGAATGCAAAGCTAATTTGTAAGATATTACCAAAATTTATACAATAAATCTGTCAATATATTAAGATTACAAATTATTTTCTTTCAAGTTCCACTTATAATAAATAATAAATTATTTATTTATTTTTTTGTTTGCTCCACATTATATACATATTTTTAATTTGCATTTTTTATAATTCTATACATACATAATAATTTCATATCTTGTAGTGCCCCGCGGATGGTAATAAAATTTACCGAATAGTTGGTAAGTTGATGAAGTAGTTTTTCTCAAAATAAGGACCCTTACACAATCAAACATTTACCAACTATTAATAAACCGGAGTAAAAACTTTTCTAATATTTTTAATACTATTTTTACTGTAAATAATGGGGAACTAAATAAACTTAAATAAATAATTCTTTGCATTTCTATGAAACCATCATCATTACGAATACATTGCTCAATCCTTCTTCTTATATGTCTTATAACTAGAGCTGTCCGATGTGCCTGGAGTACAGCCACGGTCTTGCGCTGTCGTCACACGTGCCGATTTAGAAGTGATTTACGCTGCAGTTTTATTTGAAAGGTTAATGCGTGAGGTTGTACCTATAAATTATACATAATGTCAAACGCGCCAAAGGGTAAAAAATGACCGTACGCGGACACAGTGAATAAATTTATGCAAAATAATTTGTAAAGTTTGCAATTAAGACTTAATGTGCTGGCACAAAACAGATTGTCGTCGTCATATCAATACCGTGCAACATCAAAATAAAAAATGGCATGCCTTTGACAACTCAGTTTATGTTTGATTTATTGTTAATGTTAATAGCCTGTAATATTCCGCTACACATACTGGATAAACAACCATTTCGGGAGTTTTGGAATAAATACAATCCCCAGGTGAACTTACCAAGTCGTACATCGTTATGTAGATATATTCCAGCTGTTCGTGAAGACATTGTAAATAGTATTAAATGTGGATTAAAAAATACACGGCTCTGGTTATGTATTGACGAGACGACAGATTGTAAAAAAAATTCTATTTTAAATATTATAGTACGTGTACTGGACCCTCTTAAACCAACATTTCCACGGCTTTTTATTATGCTGAATATTTTCAACAAATAAAAGCTGTGATACTACAGTTCAACCCTAACGAGGCTGCAGCTATTAGGGAAAGCCAGACAAGCTTTCAAGGCGTTTCCCTTGAAACAGATTTAAAAAGTATTAATAACAATTATAGGGGACTACACGACGCAATAGAAAAATTGCAAAATAATTCGTTGTCGTTAGTGGAATCGCTGCAAATAGTGGACGACGTAAAAACACAGCTACAGGCTATAAATGACGCAAAAAACAATCGCGTTAGTGAAAAATTCGAGAGTGTATTACAGAAAGATCCTGATTTTAACAAATTAAGACAAATTTGTGATGGTGCATCTACAACTTCGTTAAGTGAGTTCACAGATTGTTTTACTTATGCCTGTATTACATCCGTAGATGTCAAACGGTCATTTTCAAAATACAAACATATTTTTTCACCAAAGCGAACATCGCTGACAGAGACAGCTGTAGAAACATACCTGATGCTATTATACTATAGATCTTCCCCACTTTGTGATGACGACAACCAAACTACTTCATAAATCTGTTTAAAAGGGTGAGTTTTATACAAATTTTTTATAAAATGTAACATTATTGTTAAAATTTATTTCCATTTAATATACTTATTCAAGTATTATGATATGATGTAAACATATGTCATATGATGGCTCTGGCGGTGACCTCCGACAGCTCTACTTATAACTAAAGCTGGCCGAGGTCACCTGGCCGACAGAGCCATCATATGACTCATATGTTTACATCATATCATAATACTTGAATAAGTACAATAAATGGAAATAAATTTTAACAATAATGTTACATTTTATAAATGTAAATTTGTATAAAACTCACCCTTTTTAAGCAGATTTATGAAGTAGTTTGGTTGTCGTCATCAGAAAATGGGGAAGATCTATAGTATAATAGCATCAGGTATGTTTCTACAGCTGTCTCCGTCAGCGATGTTCGCTTTGGTGAAAAAAATATGTTTGTATTTTGAAAATGACCGTTCGACATCTACGGATGTAATACAGGCATAAGTAAAACAATCTGTGAACTCACTTAACGAAGTTGTAGATGCACCATCACAAATTTGTCTTAATTTGCTAAAATCAGGATCTTTCTGTAATACACTCTCGAATTTTTCACTAACGCGATTATTTTTTGCGTCATTTATAGCCTGTAGCTGTGTATTTACGTCGTCCCCTATTTGCAGCGATTCCACTAACGACAACGAACTATTTTACAATTTTTCTATTGCGTCGTGTAGTCCTCTATAAGTGTTATTAATAGTTTTTAAATCTGTTTCAAGGGACACGTCTTGAAAGCTTGTCTGACTTTCCCTAATAGCTGCAGCCTCGTTAGGGTTGAACTGTAGTATCACAGTTTTTATTTGTTGAAAATATCTAGCATAATTAAAAGCCGCTTCCAACCACGTTCCCCAACGTGTAAGAATCGGCTCTGGTGGTTCAGGGATACCAGGACACTGTCTGTGAAATGCTCGAAGCCGTTTAGGAGATTTGAGAAATTATTTTTTTTGTATTTGCTATTAATGCATTTACCTCTGGAAAACATTTTCGAATCGTTTCTGCCACAAGATGTAACGCATGCACTTTACACGTAACATGTAAAAACCTACAATTGTCTCTTTGAAGAGAACGGCTTACCACGCGTATTGTCGAGGCACCATCAGTCACAAATATCAATACTTGACTTGTTGAAAGTTCAAATTTTTCGAATGTCTCCAACACCACACGCGTAATTATTTCGCCAGTACACGCAGTTAGTCTTTTACTAGCTAGTAAAAGTGGAAATGTTGGTTTAAGAGGGTCCAGTACACATACTATAATATTTAAAATAGAATTTTTTTTACAATCTGTCGTCTCGTCAATACATAACCAGAGCCGTGTATTTTTTTAATCCACATTTAATCCTATTTACAATGTCTTCACGAACAGCTGAAATATATCTACGTAACGATGTACGACTTGGTAAGTTCACCTGGGGATTGTATTTATTCCAAAACTCCCGAAATGGTTGTTTATCTAGTATGTGTAGCGGAATATTACAGGCTATTAACATTAACAATAAATCAAACACAAACTGAGTTGTCAAAGGCATGCCATTTTTTTTATTTTGATGTTGCACGGTATTGATATGACGACGACAATCTGTTTTGTGCCAGCACATTCAGTCTTGATTGCAAACTTTACAAATTATTTTGCATCCGGCATAGAAGAAATCTGGAAAATCACCGATAAATTTATTCACTGTGTCCGCGTACGATCATTTTTTACCCTTTGGCGCGTTTGACATTATGTATAATTTATAGGTACAACCTCACGCATTAACCTTTCAAATAAGACTGCAGCGTAAATCACTTCTAAATCGGCACGTGTGACGCCAGTTCATGACCGTGGCTGTACTCCAGCCACCTCGGCCAGCTTTACTTATAACTTTTCTATCTCAGCCGGTGTGACTTCAGTACATGCCTGCCTAATTCTGTCCATTAACTCTTCTTGGTTACAAGGTCTGATCTTGTAGATTTTATTTTTTGAATTATCTTAAAAATAAAAGTCTAAAGATGTGAGATTGGGAAACCTCAGCGGAAACTCTTGCACCAAACTTCTAAGACCTATCCGTCTGTCCGGAAAATTAACTTGTAGCCATCCGCTTCTTACGCGTTGTGATCTGGAGCACCGTCAAGTTGAAATATAAGTTTCCTCTTACATCTTGTAGCAGATTGTTACTAAAGGGTTCAATTTCATTTTGCAACAAATTCAAAAATCTCGGAATAATCTGGTCATACCATACATTACATCAAATAATTATTATTATTAAAAAAAAATTTAGCGTTATTATATTTTCATTTCATTCCATATTTTAATAGAACTTTATAAAGGAAAGAATATCTAATTTGTTTTAAATTATTCTAACCCTACGGGGAATATCCACTATATAATTTCAATTATTCTGTTCTCTGAACTATTAATATTTATTACATTAGGATTTAGTAAGATTCGCAGTTACTTTGGGGGCTTTCAAAGCGCCATATTGACGAAGCAAAGATGCAAAAACACGTGTCTGTGGATGTTTTCAAGTTTTGAAGTGATTGTTCAACTGGTGAGTACTTTTGTTTTGTTTATTTTTGGTTTTACTAAACATAATTAGTTAGAATAAAAATAACATTATTGAGTTAGTCGTATTGAACATAACGTGCATATTATTTTTTTATAATCCAAGTTTCAGCGCTTTGGCAAATAGCCGAAAAAAACAATTGTTTAAAACGATGTATGTTATACTTATCTGTGACGACTTTCTTGTAAAAGTTACAAAGTAATAATTAGCAAAAAAAATTGTTAGCGTTATTATATTTTCATTTCATAATAGAACTTTTATCAAGAAAAGGATACCTAATCTGTTTTAAATAAATTTTATTTGAAAACCATATATATGGTTTATTTGCGGTTAAACTGTGATTCTCTAAGAAGATTTTATAAAACAGCTTTACGATTATTCATGAACATGACTATTTTTAAAAGGAATGTTTGGTTAATTTCAATATATAAATTACCATAAGAGATTGAAGTCAGGGAAGATTACTATTTTTAATATATCTACAAACCGTTAAATTATGTACAACAGAGCTATTTATTTGTTTTGTTATTACAAAATAAATATTTCTTGCATTTATAACTGAGTAATAGAAAAATGAATAAGATATGAATTTGTATTTTTATAATAACCCTGATACTTAAGCACAATATCTTAGAATTGGTGAATATTTGTAACTCACATACAATACAAGTATGCAAGGATTAAAGTCCTCTGCATTCAATGGTTGGCTATAAGCCTAAAATTAATAACCTAACACATACGTAGCGGCGGGGAATATCGCAAACCAACGCTCAGAGTTGCATATCTGCACAATTGCAATGACCAAGAGGGTTGCCCAAACAAGTTCTGCCAACATTCTGATATGAATTCCACCAACACATTTCTTGTTCTATAGAGCCTCGGCGGCGCAATGACAGAACAACAATATAATAACAGAAACAATGAGAAATCCGGACTAAGTCAATGGCTAATAATAATGTCGTGTTCTCACCATACAATGGTTATTTGGATACGTATATGTGATCTACATAGAGAGAGCAGTGCATAATAATTTAATGCTACGTGCAAAACTGCTAAATGCTATACAGAGAAGTAAAATAAGTTTCATTTAGGAGTGCTTTCGGCATATTTAGTAGTGGCAAAGTGAGAAACTAGTTTCTAAAATTTTAAAATCCCAACTTTTCTTGTTGTCAATGTCAGTAATTACAATTATTATTTCAATTACTGTCATTTATATTATATAACAATGTATGATACATATTGAAATAACATAACATACCAATACTATAAATAAAATACTAAAATAAGAGGAGTTAAGTGCCGTTTACAGAGCACTTACAACAGTGTTGTTTAAAAAAAATCATATCTGCCGTATCAGCTACATTAAAACTTTCAAATTTAAAATGGTCACGATGACATTGGACATTTAAAAAATTGGAAAAATTCTTCAACTCTGATGTTTAATAATGAAGGAAATGCAAGTTCTCAAAGACGCAATTTGTAACTTTTGTATAATATTAACCTTTTTTGATTCTTTGTTTTCTTTATTTTCTGGTCCAAGAGCATTTGCATGTACTGTCGATCCATTTTCACAGAAAATTCTTTCCGAGTTAACTACAGCACACTATTTTTTTTACTTCATCCTAACCAGCACATCAATTTGCAAAACGGTTTCGAGACACTACTTCTCGGAGAATAACATCGTTCTCATATTTAAACCGTAGACGCTTTTTATCTTTTTCTTGTATTATTACGTGCTTTAAGAAACTTACAAGAAAAACCACACAAAATAGACCAACAGAACAAGTCGGGTGAATAAGGCTTTAAAACAAATTATAGGTCAGGATTTACCACTGTTGTTAGTTTTGACATTAAATTGGCATAGAATTTCTATGTACATATGTCAAAATTAAGGCGTTTTAAATTAAACAGAGGTGACCTGTATTTAAAGAAAATAAAATATTTCAAGATATAATAAATGCGCATGTGCATATGTAAAATAAAGGAAAACTTTATCAAAGGATCAGAACAACGGAGGTTGCAGTAACTCTCTAATGGCATTTTTTTCATATACTGAAAAATAAAGGTATTAGTGTAGAGTTTTATAAATTAACATAAAACACCCTGTATAACACCTATTCAACTAATTTGACATATCATAGTTTTACACCAAGCACGACTGATTCCCGCAGTGCTATTCCAAAGTTATAAAATATTTTGTCCATTACACATTTTGTTACATCTATATGCCTCTGCGTCTGATACAAGCAGTAAAATATTTTCACTTTTAACAACATTATTACACAAAGCATTTACCACTATTTTCTCAACTCAACACTGATTTGCAACACTCGTTTGCTACATATTAACAGTGAAGGTGTACTCTGAGTTGCGCATAAAATACGCATAATATTAACGATTTTATGTAAATCCATGGCTTCGTCAACACGAATCCATACGTACTGATTTTTCGCGTCCTCCGTAATATTGTCGTCAGTTGTTACTATTTATTTTTATCCTCGCGCCGTTTGTCTATAAATTCTGACGTTTGTAGGTGAACTGAACCGAATATTGAACAAACACGGTCGGGACGGGATCCTCGCTGCACACGAACTGTCATTTCCCCTGGGAGCTAAGACAGGCCGGTTGGGAGGCCGGTCTGGGATACATGGAAATTAATCAGTGTCTGTGTATATGAATCACATGTTGGTTTCGCCTAAAATTTGGAAGTTAATTTAAATTTATTCAAGGACTATTAAGAGATGGAAAGTGGCAAATACTTTCCTGATTCAAACGTGAAGTTGTAATACAATATTATTACTATTTATGTTCTTGTCATCCTGGGCTTAAGGATTGGTCTAACTGCATAATATCAATTGTTTTTTTTTTTTTTTAATTAAACACCACAGCTAATACAACCCCCTGTATCCCTGAAGGTACCTTGTGTGTGCGTGGTTTAGAGAAAAACTTAGTTCCTCGACCGGGGATTGAACCCGGAACTCAAGAGTGAGAGGCAAGTGTCCTTACCACTCGACCACGAACCCAAAAATGTTCATACTAATTACAAAAAAAATCGGTTACATCATGGTAAATTGCTTCCATTTGCTTTGCAAATTGGAAAACATACAAGAACGACAATAAATATTATACTTAAATACGAGAAAATAAATTTATTTTATATTGCACAAGTTATTATGTTTCAATTAGGATCAAAATAAATATAACAAACACAAATGGGAACAAAACTAGAAAAACTACATTAATATTTAGTAGAAGCACAATAATTTTTGTCTACGACGGATTGCAACCGCCTACTCATTCATGTAATTAAAGTTTCCATAATCTGCAAGATCTTGCCTTACTTCTTGAATGCCGTCTCAAAGGCCATCCCTGCTGTCTCTTGAACGAATTTTTTTGACACTCTCAATAGGGTTGAGATCGGAAATTTTTCATGGCCATGAACGAAACAATTTCATATTCGTGCATCCATTTTCTAACAATTTCTCAGGTATGAACTGTACAATTATAGCACTTGAAAATTTTGTCAAAAAGTCGTTCATTTATTGCCGTATAAATAACCCCAGGACCTCCAATTATTGTCCAACTCTACACGTTTACTGAAAATCGTCCACTATCTCCTAAACGATGAGAAAAGAAACTGAAAAACTTGTCTAGGTGACAATAGAACACAGTTTACATAATTAATTATTAGCATATTCCACTCTACCGATCTTGCGGATTGTTTATATAATATAATATTCTTTGCAGTGCAAACCACCGTCTTCAATTCGTCTGCGTGCAGTTTGAACAGATTCAGCGAAATTAGTTTCTTCGCTAGCTTCTATAACAGTGACAAAAATTTTTGTACTGCATATTTTTGCAAGGCATCATCCTCAATTTTTCTACCTTCAAATACACCTAAAAGCTCGATGATATGAAAATGTTTCCATCGTATTTGAAATGTTACAATACAGATGTGGCTTTCATTTAATTCAGTAGCAACCATTCATCTAATTTATCAATAGTTTTTTGTTCATTATTTAAAAAAATTTCGGAGTTTCTTTAATAATATAACTAATAAGTTTGAAAATTAAAAATAGTAAACTAAAGTTTAAAAAATTTCATTTTACAATAATTAATTATAAACGTAATAACCGCGATTGAACAAAGAAATATGTATAAAGCACATTTGTAACAGTCCGTGCTCTCCGTTTTTGAATTAATTACTATGTTCAACGAACAGCAAAAACAGCTCCATAATTAAAAGAATCCTCCATTGTATTTGCCTCCAACCAATCACTACTTCTCCTGTCACATGCCATGGTGGAGAGTCTTAAGGGGCTTAGTCGGGAAAAAGCTTCGGATAGCTGTGTCACTCTGTAGAAAGTTTTTATACATGCGCCGCTGAATAATTCTGCTCTTGACTATACCTTCACTGGACGTTTTATTCACTGACTTCATTGAGGTGCGATTCCCGAT
This sequence comes from Rhamnusium bicolor, assembly GCA_029963845.1. Lineage (NCBI taxonomy): Eukaryota > Metazoa > Arthropoda > Insecta > Coleoptera > Cerambycidae > Rhamnusium > Rhamnusium bicolor. The sequence continues at coordinate 1,756,427 of JANEYF010000526.1, read as the reverse complement.
AGAGGTAACACTTCCTTGCTCCATTTGTAGTGGCAAAGATACTTATTTAGAAAATTCATTTTAACCAAATAGTACGGAATAAAAGTTTGAAACTTGCTGAGCATAATTATGAAGATTCATTCTAGAAGACATGTATGAATTTTACCTCGAATTGATATCATAATTCAGGAGTTAATCACGTTCAAATTTCACTTATATTTACAGTATAAATTTTCCCTACATAAAGTGGAAATTAATTAAAATAGATATACATGTACAGAGGGTACATGTATATTTATTTGGTGTAATTTGATAAAACCGTATGGAAGAAATAAATTTTGAAAAATTACTTTACAAACACTGGTTCGATTATCCCTCTTAACTCTCCAGAACATCTGTGAATGGTTTGTGATCAGTCACATTTCGGCATGTATACACAGACACACACAACTAATGAATTAGTAAAGCCATATATAAATAAATATTAAGCAGAAAAATTATATTATTAATTAACCGTATCTTCGTTAGGTAGTTACTACTATTATTATTATTATTATTCGTTTGAGAACTACTTCATTATATCCTTGACATAACAAGTATACATTGTTTTTTCTTCAGAAATCAATCTTAAAAAAGGAGATTTTTTAAATGCTAAACTTTTCTTAGTGGAAAAAATACGAGTGTAAGTAGGTATATAAAAAACTCGACTTTGGCTATTGCATTTTTCTTTTCATAAAAGGCAACTGGGTCGTCTATTCTTATGGGAAAGACATTATGTGTCCAGTAAATGTTTGCATTACACCACTTTAACATACCGGTTTTATATATAAAATATATATTCATTACTGACTGAACTCTATGGCAATAATATAAAAATATATATGTATAATATATATAGGTATATAAGTGTGTGTAATAACAATAACAGTAAAATTACAACAAAATACATATGGTTAATAAACATTATATTTATTATTATTCTTATTTCTTTATATGACAGGAAATTGTAGTAATAATCATTATAATAGAAAACAAATAGAGATAATGGAGATTCTGTCTACCGCTTTTTACATTATAAATTGCTCAAAGTACTGTGTATAATATGTTTCACATAAATTCCTAATTTTGTTTACGGCAATTTGTCACATTTCTTGCTTTCCTCAATAATTAAACATAAGTTGTTAGTTAAATTGGTACTATATTGTTATGAATGATATTAAATTTATGCCCATTTTTTCCAATAATGTATTTATTGATCAACTTGGCAAATTAGTATATTCCTATTATTATACTTAAACGTTTTAAATATGCATGATCATCGATCATTGTTGTAATATAGATAAAATATTAATAAGTTGTATTAATTATTTTTTTCTAACGAATAATTTAATTTGCATTCGACATATATTATTAATTTAATTTCATTTCATTTATGCTTTACTTGAAATGGTAATTAAACTTGATATTGATTATTAAATTAATTAATTATTAACAACAATGCATTATACATTATTATATTATTAGTTAGTATAATACAGTGAGCGCTAGTTATTTTGACGTCCATTAAATATGGATTCATAAGTCGTCTGGAAGTGGCAACAGTAATGTTAAACAAATTCATGGGGAAGGAAAAACTGTAATAACAAAAAATAGTCGAAGTGCCAGCAAATTCTATTGCACTTTATTAAAAAACAAAAAAAAACTTGATTATCACAAATTAATTTAAATCAAAAATTGGAAATATTTGGAAAGAAGACAACATACAATGTGTTTCATGCAATTAGAATTTATCAGAAAAATTATCACTATGCTAGATGAGAGAACATTACATATTAAAACTATTTCCTTACTAAAAGTTCACAAAACGTAGAAAAGTGTACAATACCCACAGAAACTGCCAGGAAACAAATAAATAAATTATAGACATTTTCCCTATCAAACGTTTCTTTTTTTTTTCAACATAACTACAACTGATTTATTACTTCTACTCAGAACTTGAACAAACGTGCATAATATAATCTCTTTTATAACATGCAAAGGCAAAATGAAATACAAGATGTTTTGTTGTAATGGGGATGCCTAATCGTGACTGCAAACGGATCACAGAAAATTTGTATCGCACTGCAAATCCTACATCATTTTGTTCAGAAAAGATAAAGTAAGCTTTTCATATGAGTACAATGGGCCTTCGTTTTGGAGATAATTCGAAGGGTATGGAAAAATTGTCTAAATTGAATTAGAATTTGAAGCTCTTCAATTTGAGATATTGCCATTTTAAGTTTAGTTCCCTCATAAGCTTTAATATATAATATAATATTTGAAAATTATAAAAAATATTTGCTCCACGAAACCTATTTTGAAAAAATAAAGCAAAAAATTGCACTTTGCAAATATATGTCTACCTCGTTTTTTAACATTACGATGACGATTTTTGAGGGCCTCAGGATTTTGAAATATAGTAACATCGGCATTCATTTTATATAAAATTCAGCTTTTAACAACAAACCCCAATAGTACTTATAAAAGGCGCTCAATTATACGCATAAGCGTATAATTGAGCTCCGATCACTCTACTAACATTATTGCTATAATATTCCAAAAGGAGTCAAAAACGATGACAACATTTTAAAAAGAAGAAGGGTGATAAAGAACGCTTCAACATAAAAAAATTGAAAAGGCTTAAAACTCCACGAGATTGAAGTTATTAACCAATCATTAATACTTACTTATTCAATGTTGTTTTATATGATGGATGCAAAAATTTTAATAGATAGATATATATACTTAAAACTTAAATGTTTTTTTACAATTCAAAATAATTATATTGTTCGTTTTGTATTTTTGAAATAAATATCTGGTAAAAGCAATAGTTTTGGCCTTTTTCTTTCTTGTCTTTTATATACATACATATTTACAACAATAAAGTTTTATTTTACTTATATTTTGTAAATTATTTTTTTTGTAACACCATATCCTAAAATGACATTTATTAGACAGTTTCAATAAATCAAAACAATGTCACTATTGACAAGCGAAAAATAAAGAAAAAAGTGTGAAATAAAGAAATTCTATTTCAGTGTGAAATAAAACTTAATAGTCAACAGACAAATTAAAGTTCTTACATCAAACTTTTATTAATTATTAACAAATTTCATGAACAATTTTATTCATAATTTAATGAAAATTTATATGAATAGTACTGTTATTAACATTATTTATATTATTCTTGGAATTATAGGTTCAGATGTGCGAAAAATATTTGACTCATTTATATTAATATGGTGGTTGGTCTGATTCTCACCAACGACTACATCGGCAGACATAGTCATTTCTGTAGTATTATTTGAAAACATCTGTTTTAAAATTTCCTTTTCGTTCTGAATACTATCTTCTATATATCCCTCAGCAACTGTTGACGATTTCCATCCCCCCATGACGTTTTAAAGAAAGAATATCAACTCCAGAACCAGCTATAATGATGCCGAAGATCTCCTAAAGCTGTGACCCGTATATTGCTCAGGATTAGATAAGTTAAAGTATTTAGCTATAATACTTAGTATTTTCGAAAATGTATTAATACCAACTTGTTGGACCGTACATTTTTCTCCTCGATATTGAAGAAAAACGCCTTTGTGATTCTCATGAGTAGGGCGAATAGCTGCATATTTATCATAAATATTTAGTGGATTTATTCCATTAACTGTCTCACCAATTACCGTAAAAGTCCTTTCAATGTGGGTCTTCGAATCAGGAACTTTAACAACCAGCATGCAATATTTTCTCACAATGTCATCAATGGTCATATTGTAGAGTTTCTCTCGACGACAAGCGCCAGCCAAGCCCATTATTAATACAACTTTCAACGTTAAATACTTTTCATCTGGTGCTTCTAGTAAAACATGTTCGACATCTGCTCTGTCAAAAACTTTAGATTTCTTAGCCCCATACCCAGTGGATTGTCTTTTCAAAAAAGCTTTTACTTTTTGATAATTGGATACATCTACATTATTATTTACATTCAAAACTGCTTTAAGCATCGAAAACTTGGACGAGAGACTTGAACATTTTAAATTCTTTGCATTTTCAGATAGATAAGTCAAAAGAACAGACTCATATAATATGTTACTCAGTGCATAAATAAATCATATTCTTTTTCGTACAATTTTCTAGATTTCACTGGTAATAAATCTAAAGTTACAGCAATTACTTGCTCCCTGATTTCCGAAGGAGTACCAGGATTAAAATCTTCCTCACTATAATTCATTTTCTTCCAAATAATAATTATTGTAAAGTAGAATGTGTCAAATGCGACGTTTAAATCGTTTAATATTTAGTTGTTTTATTATTGGTTTCTATGGAAACAGCAATAGAATTTAGTCATTATGACAAGGTAACTTTGTCAATTTGCTGTATTTTTACAAAATTATACTGTTTTCTAATTTCCAATGGCGATACAAAAAGTTTGTATATAACTCGAGACTAAACTGTTTTTTTTACTCGTGTGGTTTATAGCACTCGCCTTCGGCTCGTACTATAAACGCCCCACTTGTAAAAAAAACCACCATTTTAGCCACTTGTTATATAAAATACTATTTCTGAACGTGGTATTAAAAACAGGGTAGTAACTAATTATTGTATTTGTTCATTACAATGTTTACATAACAAAAGGTAAACTGAATGAAACATGATACTCTCACAAATATTTGGCGATAACAAAGATTTGAAAAGGAGAGGAGAGAGAAAGTTGTAGTGAATGAGAAAATCTTAAGGAATAAACCAAAGCATTTGAACTTGAATAAGTTTTATTGGTGTACGTGGCGGCAGTAAGTACTGAATGGAGTAATGTAGCTCTTAAAATAGAGTGTGGATAAAATGAGCTTTCATTTTGTCGAAATGAATTCAGCAAAATTGTTGCAAATATAAGTTGCACCTTTATATATGTAAAATGGATGCCGAGTCAGTATTTAATTTGTTATTCAATGCCATGATACCAGGGTTTATGTTTTCAATTAAAAATGTATCTCGTATTGTTTATTTCTATATCAGCGACCTGTTTTCGATGGGTTTTAATACTTTTTTTATGAAACATGGACGTGTTCAAACGCTTTTTAATGCTACATTATCGAGGGACTCACCATTTACATATTTTTCAATATAAGCACTTTCATAATATGTATGCATAATTAATATAAAATCATTTTCTCATACAATGTATAAAAATTGTTTTAAAATTAAATACAATACTGTAATTATTATAAACACGTTCTCCTTAAACAGAATTTCGTACAACAGTGGCGTATTTTGATACTGGTTGTGGTAGGGCAATTAGCATCGTTTTATTAAAAAAAATAAAATTTAGAGTAAACTATAAAATGGAAATTTATCAAATGAAAATTGCATAACTTTCTTTTTTAATGTGTTTATATCATTTCATGGGGATTCGGGGCTAACTGATATATTAGGGTTCAGTTGTTGTTTTTGCTTTTTAAATGTGCAATTTTCTATATTAATAAAAAAATATAGTGTAAAAGCAACATTCGGCTGTCCCAAGTATAAACACTCTAAAAGGCATTTATTTCATATGGATATTCAGTGTTTATATTTGGGACAGACACATTGTTTCCTAATATCAATAACAATTTAAATAATATAGGATACTTCTAAAAAATATATATTATGAAGTAGAAATTATTATTTTATTACTATTATTTCGCTGCCACTAAATTTGAGCAAAATTCTTCAAATTTTGGTGGTACGGCTCAGCACCGGATAGCATATTATCTTTAGGTATATGATACACATCAAAAATTATAAATTCTTGAAAATCATTTACCACTAAATTGGTAATATCAGAAGTTACCCAGGGAACAATTTGAGGACCACTTGTTTCTTGAGTTTCTATTATTTATTAGAAAATTAATAAATGAATTTCACCAGCGAGGATTCTATTAAAAGGCGATAGAATATGTGACACTATATTTAAAAAACTATTAGACTGAATTCTGACGAATATAATATTACATTCAACGGGCCCTGTCCTCCAAATTATGTAGTATGCGGCGTCAAAAATAAACGAAAAAAAAAAAGTAAATTAAAATTATATGAAAATTAAAAACGATTTTCAAAAAAAATCAATAACAACAATTACACAAATGTGTCATAGGTTTAGGGCGGTGTAAACGTTTAATAATAAATTAAAATAGGGCCCCTATTTTAAGTCAGGGTAGTCAAGTTATTTGAAAAGTGACAGTCCCTAGAAGTACAATACATTAGCCGACTAAGCACACGGCAAAAAATCCTAATTTTATTACATTATTTTCTTATGTAACCTCATACAGTTACTAGTAGTTAGAAAGTAAAAAAAAAAAGGTTTCTAATGATAGTCCAGTCCCTGCTACTATTAAAAAAATCAAGATGGCGGTCGTGTTTAAAAACTATTTGTGAATGAATTTTCATATCTAAGTCCAAAACTGTTATAGCAAGAAAGCTTCGGCATAGTAAACAATTTTTACTGTAGCTTCGGTTCCATCTTTAATAGCAATTTTTTTTTATTTCAAAACTGTAAACAGGTTATAATGAACCATTTGTACACATCAACTATTTCAAAATTAGTTATGCCGTAAACGAGTGCAGCTCAGTAGGACGGTAATCTTCATCTAGACAGCTTTGGCTTTGGATTCGGGAGTTGTGTAATTTCTGTGGTGTTAATTATTATATTATTTATTTGATCTGAGCAGTAATAAATTCTTTGAGACAAAACTAATTTGATGAAACGATACCAAAACTGTGTCCAACTGATATCACGAAAATATGCCAGTCTAGACTTCTCGAGAACGAGACGAGACTTAACTAACTGATGTCGAGATGACACGAGATCGAAGTCTCGTGTAAGGTTCTGCCCAATCATCGAGTGAAAAGTTCAGCAAACCATTGATTGTAGCAGTCAACTTTTTCAACCATCGATTGCAGCAGTCAACTTTTTCATTATCTTCAGATGATGCAAACTAGGTTAGCGAGTTATGTGGAAATAATAATAATACTTTTCTCTTTCTTTCTTAGAACTTACTACCATATACAAATACAGTTAGTTTTCCAGTATGTTACTTGAGAAATAAACCTCTGCGCTTGTGACTTTACGTCAAGAGATCAGTCAGATTGTGTTCTCTTGACAACATGAGACAAAATAATATATTTCCCTAACGTTTCGGAAAACAAATGTTTTCTTTTTCAAAGTTACTTATCTTTTTTTTAGAATATGTCAAGCGTGAAGCTTGACACATATATTATTTGTTTATGTAATATTCATAGATACTCACATAGATACTCACATACTTAAAAATTATACAATATTAACTTTGTTCAATTCTTCTATTAACATCGTTAACCATATATCGGTAAATATATTATTATTTTTTATGTCTCACATTGTCAAAAAAACACCCTCTGACTGACCTTTTGACGTAAAGTCACAAGCGCAGAGTTCTATTTTTCCAGTAACATACTTGGTAATTAACTGTATTTTTAGATAATGAATAATTACTCATGTGGTAGTAAGTCCCAAGAAAGAAAAAGAAAAATTTAGAGAATGCCACAAATAACGTTTAGACAATATAAATAATAATATTTCTACCTGACGACGTATAATTTGATTTAATAATTTTATAGAAATGTGAACAGGGCTTTCTTAAAATACTACAAGTAACACATAAAAGGTAATAATTAAAGAACTGATAATGAAAGAGTATTATAATGTATAGGTCCGGAATTAAAAGTTTATAAGCCCGCGGCGCATATACATAGATTAAATTATAATATTACATCATGCACATTTATTCAGTATCAGCATTTCCATGAAACCCAACAAAATATAAATTTTCATTATTTTTCTTTACATAATGTAAAAGTAATTCATTTTGTGTCGTTTTAACTTTTACACCTATATACTTTTGTGTATACTTTTCGTCATTAGTGTAATTGCATTATTAGATCAATGTAACAGACGAGAATAATATACTGAAACAAATTATAACATAAATTTTGGCAACGTTTTAAATGGAAAACACTTTGATTTTACTTTTTGCCAATGTCCTGTTCTGGTTTTGAAAATGTATCAGTTCAAAAGATGCATAAATGTACTGTTTATTATTTTTCAAAATCCAATCAGAATTGCGACTAAAGTGGTGTATCTTGAAATATGATTCTATTGTAAAGTATCATTAACTTCGCTTTGTCGCTTTTTGAACTAGGACAAGCTTTTTTTTAAATACCCTCTAAATCTACCACTAAAATCACATTAATAGTATACATTACTTGTCAATTATCGTAAATATTCTGTCAACATATGTGTCTAAATAAATAAAACGATTTTTTAAATATATAAAAGATATTTGCTTTTTAATGTTTCAAAAATATTTTATTATAAACTCTACACGTGTTTCGGCTTTTTAGGCCTTTGTCAAGACTACAGGCAATACTGAACAGTAAAATTTGTGTTCATTGCTTATATATAACCACATCGGGTACCTACTATAAAACTATTGTAAAGTATGTTTTTAAAAGCTGAATATTACCTTATTTTTTAAAATCTAAATTATTTTATTTACAATATGGTGGCCGGTAAAAATTTGTTGTTCATTCGTTACATTTTTCTTATTCTTAACAGCCTTACTTATTTCTAATTGTTCTAATAGATCAAGTCTCTTTCCTTTCTTTTTACAGGCCACCATATTTTAAATAAAATAATTTAGATTTAAAAAAATAAAGTAATATTCAGTTTTTAAAAACATACTTTACAATAGTTTTATAGTAGGTACCAGATCTGCTTATATATAAGCAATGAACACAAATTTTACTGTTATTCTCTGTACTCTTGACAAAGGCCTAAAAAGCCGAAACACGTGTAGAGTTTATAATAAAATATTTTTGAAACATTAAAAAGCAAATATCTTTTATATATTTAAAATATTTAATGATGTTTCACAAGAAGCCAACCGCAGAATCAGTTCAGTGAAATAAAACGAGTATATTGAGACAGAATCTGAAATATAATAGAAACGGGTGGATAAATTAAAATATTGTAAGTGAAAATACATAAGGAGCAACATTTCAAAGGGACTTTTATCTATTTGACATAATATTACAGGAGAGCAAGAAATTGTATATCCTTTGTTATTTGTTTTAGTTAATAATTTTTGTATTCGGATTTCCTAGAATCTGATTAAGTAGTATTTTTACTAAGGCTGGGAATCGAATACGAATAATTCGAGTATTCGAATACGGATTATTCTAATGGGAAATTATTCGAATATTCGAAATATTCGAATACTCGAATATTCGAGTACTAGAATATATTCGAGTATTCGAATATTCTATTATATTTAAGTAAATTTGAATATTAAAATATATTATTAAATTATGTACGAATAGGTATGCAGTATGCATCCAACCAAAGTAGGTAGATAGTAGGTATAGGTAGGTACCTATTCTAAAATCCAAATATATATATAGACCACATTAGTGGTACGTTTTACTCCCAGTCAAACTATTCCATCTCTTTCTCGCCTCGACCTTATTCTTACTGTACTAAGGCAGGGGTTAAAATTAAATTTTAAATTTTAGAAAACCTGTAAATATTTAAATATTGACTTTTCATGTATTTGTTTTACCTTCACAATCTGCGTCTTTTTTAAAAACATTCTAATTTTAGAGCACTTTTATTTTTTTCGAAAAGGAAAAATAGTTATGAGAGAAGTATAATAAACTAGCTCTGTTTTCGTTTTATTTAAGCTTCAATAGTTAAATGTGAACAATAGCGCCTCAATCCTAAAATAAAATACTAACTAAATAATTCTGACCCTTAAAGCACATGTACAGGAGACATACCCTATTGTGGGTATGGAAAGCAAATCAAATTGCCTGCTTAGTGCATTACGTCACGGCTATTATTGTGGTCTATCCAACCAAATACTCAAATAGAGTATTCACTATTCACTAGTATTCAGTGCTATACCTATTAATAATGAATATTCGAGGACCCAGAGTATTCGAATAGGCATTCGAATAATTCGAATAATCCGAATATTCGAATATCCGAATAGTTCCAATATTTTTTCGAACGAATATTCGAATACTAAAATCTGGAAAATTCCCAGCCTTAATTTTTACCATAATCGTGAAAATCGATGACGTTAATTAACTAAGATTATCACGCCATTATTTTGGATAAAAGCAGATTTGAAAAACCTCTATGGATTCAAGCTGTTTTGAAACGAAAATATTATTAATAAAATCATATACTTTCAACGCATAGTTTTGTTGTAATCATTAATAGTCTATAAAAACACTGGAGGTATCACATTCCACACTCCTAGGGAATTACTCAAAGCAAGTGACACGCCATCTCTATCTCAGTAGCCAAAAATTTTGGATAAAAGCCGTTTTGAAATTATGCTTCTCATGTATTGTAATGACACAAGTCGCATACGAATATTTCGTCGTGTCCGAGTAGAGTTAGCAACATGTTTGCTATTATTAAGAAGGCCTCCTTAACAGCTGATAGGAAGTAAGGATTGGTTAGGGGAAGGTGTAATGAAGGACTTCTTTTAACTTTTTTAGGGATGAGCTATCTTTATTGTTGAATATACTGCTCTGTTGTTTTCCTTGCTTTTGGTGTCTGTGATGTTGTATATTCCCTCCTTTTGAATCTTTTATTTGTTCTTCACCTAGCTCCTCCATCTCGTCTTTGAATTTTCAATTTTATTATTACACGGTCTATTCTTGCAATATGACAAGATTTCCTTCAGCTGGGCATTGTCTCATTGTGCCATCAGTATTTCTTTTTTAAACATAGACTTTTCTCATTTTCACCTATTTTATTGTTCTTTGGTAATTGTCTATTCAAATTGCTCCCCGTGCTTTTTTTATCCTTTATCTTATCTGCGATATTACCACTCCTTTTCAGTTTGCACACAAGATATGTGCACAGATCTCCTGTAATTTAACTACTTCCGTAGTTTCCGTACGTTCAGTTTTTCAATGCTCGCGACAATGTAAAGTTATATTCATTTATGTTTCTGTGTAATTTAGTTATTCTACACAGGCACAGACCCTTCTCCCTAAACTTGAATTTGGTGGTAAATAAATGGACAGTTTTCAGGTCTTGGTGTAAAATTGTTCAGTTTGGTATTTAATTTCCTATTATTCCTTGCTTCTCGAGTTACTTCCATGTTTTCATTTAGGTGAAACAGTCTTCCCAGACATTGCTCGTTAATAAATATGTACCAACTGATTTGCTGGGACGTCCACAGAGAATTATTGCAGTGTTGTGGTGTATATTGTCTTCGTTAGTGTCCAAGTCGGTTTATTTTTTCGCAATCAACGGTAGTGTGATTCCAGGTTCTTTCCATTCACGTATATCCAATAAACATACATGTATTTGCCACTTATTGCATTTTTCGTAAGACTTCTTGCAACCTTCAAGTAAATTAAAATTTGACTATTTTTCATGTAATAAATATGTGTTTTTCCTTGAAGAAGAAATACAATACGAATCGTGCTCTTACTCAATTGGTTAACAAAATTTTTCGTGTGGCTTGAGTCGAAAGATGCTTTGTTTTAAATGTCTTTTTACCGGTATAGTATCATCAACTGTGATGATGTATTGCAATTCCCTTATTCGTGTATTAAGAAAGAAATTGGTCTAGTATATTTTCTAGTTGAGAATTTAAGCATTTTTTCGCAAAAATTAGAAATCCTATGAACGGTAAAAGGGATTATTTCATGATAAAGTTAAGTGAAAATTTCAAGATAGTGGTCCCTTTTTTAAAGGTTTCCATTCGAATTTTTAAGGTCCTTCGCTCTTTAAAGAACAACATGTGAAGATACATTCATGCAAAAATCAGCTAGATACAGATTTGGTCCGAGTTGAAAACTACAACTTTACTAGTCTCTATTCTTAGATGATGTCGAACCAGTATAGTAAATAATTATTTTAATTATGCTGTTATGTTACAGTTAAATCCGTTTGTTTGCATGAAGAAATATTCGAAGGCGCGCCGCTGGCCGCAGTCGCAGACGCTGCCTTAGTAATTATTTTTATTATTTTAATATCCCGACAAGAAAACGGGTTCATGGTCGTTATCATTAAATATGATAACTTTTATTCTGAGACCATTTGTTCTTGATTGCTGTGTAATAATATACATTTAATACATGTAAGTATCTAAATTACACAATTACACATTGTTTTTATTTACTCATTATTTTTAATGTAAAATTAAAAAATACACCACGACCACAGGAGCAACTTGTTTTCATTATGTGAACCATAAAAACAAGAAGTATAAACATTAATTTCAATTTACGGATTTGATGCATTCAAAAATTTCTTTCATTATGGTTGGTATGAACATATATTGAAGAATAATTCTGTACACATGCAGCAGCTGTGTTACTGCCGCCAAAGTGAAAAACCAATGGAGTAATGGAATAATTATATCTTACGGGCATTTATATTGCGAATATTATTCCATTTTTAATTAATGCAATGTAGAGGAAGATTACCTCTATTTATCTATACCTGTTATATGTCACTTAGCAACATGTATATCATGTTGTATAACATAATTTTATAATGATGCATGTATTTTATTTAATATACACTGCAAAATGGTTCTCATCAATAATAAAAAACAAAATTGTTTAATTTTCCGTATTATTTTCTTCAATTCTATGCAAATTGAGTTAACTAGTATAGCCAAAGTTTTCCTAAGGATTCCAATTACAGGACTTTTTCACTTTTAGTGGACAATCCTGATCTGCCAAATGCTTTTGTACATGAGTACATTACTTCCATACCTTTCAAGCTTGGAAGATATTTGCAAAAAAATTTAAGAAAAATGTATTACAATTTGAAACGCGGTGAGAACGCTTTGATCTCCAATCTCGCAGCAGTTTTTTATAGTTACACTCATCTAGAAAACGAAATAATCTGTATTGTGTTTTAACGCAAATAGTTGAGTTGTCCAATTAAAATACAAGAAACTACTTCTGGACAGCATCTCTCATAAATTGCTAACATCAACTTACTCCTTACCTAATACTTAAGTTAATTTAGAAAATATAATGTGAAATAATATGTTTAGAACCCGTGATATAGATCAGGGTGTCATGTGCAAAATGTTCCTCTGAAGTATGAATCTAACAAAGTCCTAAAAATGCTAGGGCAATTATTACTGATGGTCAGTGATGGGCCGAATCGGGTCTTTCAAGAACAGAATACTTGGTATTCGAATCAGTTGCCACTTAGCACGTTCTCATGGAGTGTTGATATCGATTTCAGTCCAATACCATTTAAAGTTTCCATGAATAGTATTCAAAACGATTTGAAATCCCATTTTAAAATGTTGACATTTACCAGCTGATAACTGTCATCTCGGGGCAGGTGACATTTATCAGCTGATGTTTTTGGTTAGTTGGAAACTATAATTTATCATTACATATTTTTATTTTAAATAAAATAAGTTTAACAGCCACTCAGACACAAAATGGAAAGTTTGAAAAGGTTGGAATTTATTCGTTACAAAACTTCACAGTTGACAGTGCGTATGTTAAGATTCAATACGATACCCGTTTTCATGTAGTTGGATCTCGATACGATCTCAGAAAAAGCCGAATCGACCTTGGGACTCATATCGAACTCAATACCTGCTTTCATGCAGTTATCAGTTCTGGAAACGTATTCAAATCGATCTGAATACTCCATGAAAACGTACTGACTGTTAGTACAATTGTACTAGATCAGTACATTCTGAGTTCTGACCTAATCTGGTACGTTAGTACAATTGATGCTAATTTGGTATATTTTCACAAAATCTAATGTATTAATGCTATATTTAGTACTACTGAATTTAGCAAGTTTCAGAAAAGATAAGTCAATGTTTTTTGGCATCTTCACAATTATATTTATACTTGGAAAAGTAGCGACGTTTTTATATTCTGTAGTTCAGATGCGTAGTACTGTTGTTGTTTGATCTTTCGTTTTATGTTGGTAAAGAGCTATTAGTATTTCGAAAACGGTTAGAGATATCACAAAAGCGGTTTATGCATTTTTGATGGATAATTAAATATTCTGTTGAATGCAATCAAAATATATTGGGAAAATCAAAAATTTCCATTACCGATCAAACCGGAAGTTATATGAAAAACTGAATATGGAATTTGTTCAAGTACCACCCAATAACAAAAAATAATAATCCATCATTTTGATTTTTTTTTTGAAAAATCTGTTTTTCGGGCATAACTTTTTTATCTGATGTTAAATTATTTCTTTCTTGGCGGCGTTGGATTCCTCGGAAAAAAGTACATCCCTTTAGTAACTTTAATAAGGAGGAATATATTTAATACAGTTTAAGTACATTTTATCGTTATTAATTCTTATTTTAACAGAAATGTCCTATATATTTTTTACATAACAATTTTAATATTCTTAACCAGATTAACGCTATAAAAATATATGTCCTTATTTATAGATCTTCAATACATCATAATAATATTTACATTTTATGTGGTGTAATTTAATGTAGTAATATTATCAATTATCACATAGTAAGTAAATTGACAGTGTAACACGTTTTTTATAGAGACCAACATTCATTTTGTTTAACATGACTGAACTAATTTAATTTTAAAAATTGATATATCCAATAATATCGAATTCAATATACTGTCTGTCATAGGTAATTTATTTTTTCATTTGATTAATTAATAAAGTTGAATTCCGAATGTAAATCAATTTAAATTATAAAGTAAAGAAAGGAAATTGACAAGGGAATTTGATATGTGACATGAAATACATAATACATTAAAATATAATATTTCTGATCAACCTCATCGAAATACTGAATAAATAAAGGCTGAATAAATATTAGTGCTGTGAGAAAAAATACACACATGGTTTAAAATAAAAATATATATAATTGAACTCCGAACACAAATGTTGTTTGTGATAATAAAACCCAATTTTTACGAGAGCTCTCATCAAACAAAGGCTTTTCAAATAAAATAAACA
Source organism: Rhamnusium bicolor (assembly GCA_029963845.1). Classification (NCBI taxonomy): domain Eukaryota; kingdom Metazoa; phylum Arthropoda; class Insecta; order Coleoptera; family Cerambycidae; genus Rhamnusium; species Rhamnusium bicolor. Next base: position 1,741,381 of record JANEYF010000526.1, on the reverse strand, counting down.
TAAAAAAGTAAAATAAATTATCATTCGTCCAAGTTTTGTTTTTATAAAACGAACAAGAATTGTATTTTAGATTGAACAAAAAACAACGAGTGTATTACGCTCAGAAATATGTTATATTTTATTGAATTCGTTTCGTATTCATTTGAATTTTGTACAGGAAAAGCAATTCAATCCGAGTTTTTTTTGTAAATAGACTTGTTATTATTAAAAAGTCTACGTTTTTCCGTTATAGCAATGAAAAAACATTCTCTAATAATTTAACTCAAAAATTGCTTAATTATTAATTGATGGCAACGTACAGTTTATTTCACTTGTTTCTTGTTTGTAACATAAAAAAACGTCGGCTTCATTGAATCCTTTGCCGCAGTTAAAAAAGCTAACGTTTTTTATGCTGCAAATAAATCTGAAATAATCTATAAATTTGTATTTTTACCTACCATCTATGTTCAGTGTTCTTGATGAAACTGACTGAAGAAAATTAATTTCTGCATTTTACCTAAAATAACAAGCTCGAAAATAACTTCGCTCCGTAAAATTAGAGGAGAGCATATATTATGTTTTATTTTCTTTATAAAATCCTAGACGTAGAATTATAGTATTAAGTACTGGATGTATAACATTATTATAATAAAATTTCGACAAGTTATCTTTATAAATTTATATATCGAAAGCCAGACATCGAATTATAGATCATAATATATACATAATTACATTTGACCGCGGTAATAGTGGCGGGTCGTTCAAAACAGCAATCATATACGCTCAAATATCGATCTCAACGATCATTATTATTGATACAGCTCTTGCCCATTTATTAATGCCCAGTCATAAAAAATAAAAATATTTGGCTTACCTTAACATTATATCTCATTACTTTGTAGTATACTATACTTAATTCATCAAAAAGGTATTACAATTTTGTTTTGATTGGCATTACCCACATAATCTGAGGGGTGTTATTATAATCTATGACATTCCTGTACTTTTAAACCCGACAATACGTTTGAAAATTATTCACCTGGGAATTCTTTCAGAAAAGACTGCGTCAAACGTGGCGTATGCCTAATTTTCCAAAACTCTTACCCCAACATAATGTGGCTTATACCGTAAAAGATTGTATGTAATAATGTCCGTATTATTAGCATACGACCTTTTGCGGTATCAGTGACGACAACTTCCTTCTAAATATATTTTTTCTACGCTTTGAAAAATGTGGACATACAACCATTCCCTCTGACATTGCCAATGGTGGTAATGTCAGGCGGTGGTGGCGGTTTCGAACCCGCAGCTACGATAGAAAGATTTCTAGTCAAGCGTTCCATCGCACGCTCTAGTCAACTACGCCGCCGAATCGGTCAATAAATATCTAAATTAAATACAAACAATAGGTATGTTTTTTTTATTTCTAGGTTCTATTAAAAGTACCTAAATAACAAAAACGATTCCTGCCAACTATTTTTCCTAATTGTTCTACACATATTTTCAAAAACTATCCGCAAAAACGTTGTGAAATTGTAAAACACGATGGTGCTTAAGTCAAAATAAGACCAAATGCGGAAACAGAAAGAGTTCAAAATTCAGATGCAGGTAATAATTAGTTACCTACATACAATATCTGTACATTCCAGACATTTATTAAAATCACATAATTTTACATACCCTGTATTTTTTTGTAAAATGTCACAAAATCTCTTACTAACCCTCATACCGGAGATATTTGTCAAAATTTGTAATACAGTTTGTATGCAGCATCAAGCGGTTTAAAAGAATATGCTAGAGAAAGAAGAACTTTCTGATTTGTGGACACTCTCTAATACACCATTATAGTTGTTATAAATAACGTTTACATCATCCTCAATATCTTGATTGTCTTAGAGATGGCTTGTGAATCACCCGGATTTACCTAAAACACAAATATTTTTACGTCATTAATTACGTGGTCTGTGGATGTTGTCTTTCTTCACTCTTCTTTACTATTCTTGGCGCTGACCTCTCTCGTCCATCTGTAGAACTCTTCTTTCAGAAGGGTTACCGCTTCCTGGAGCTGCTTCGTTTGCCAAAAGTGTCATCTGCGTGGAAGGCCTAGGAAGTGTTGTTTTTCTAAGCAGAATGCAGATGCAATGACTACACCATTCATCCCTTGTCCAACGCGCTGGGAGGTATTGCATTATGAATTTTGCTACAGCTATCAAGCATCTATCACTGGAAGACGATCGCGACGTGCGTTTTTAAACACTCGATGTGAATATTATTACATATTCGCTTTTTTGAAATTGCATTTCTTCATACAACTACATATGCAACCGGGTCGTTGATTCTTGTTTCGAATCTAGTCTCTGCATGTCATCCAGAAGATTTCTCTAAATACTTAAATGCTTCTCGAACCATATCATAACCCATTTCAGAAATATAGAAAAGTGAAATGTTAAAGTTTGTACTAGAATATTTTTTTCTTGAAACTAAAATATGTTTACATGTAATCATGGTACATAGTTTAATATAAAAAACCCCAATACTGGAAACTATTGGACTAAATAATACATTAAATGAAAGCACCAAATGTTACATATTAGTTCTGCGTCAATTATTTATTACAGGGAATGAATTAATTATAAATACGAATTAATATAATTACAAACTGAATATAATAACAGATTTGTTTAAATGTGTAAAGAAGTTAATTTAATTACAGAAACAATATGTATATTAATCAATATTTACGGCAATAATAAATATTCACTAGTATGTAAATATATAAAATAATAATGAATTATACAAATACAAGTACTCATTTTAAAAATTTATGTGGGTGAGTCAGTGTCCTCGAGGCCATGTGGAATATAAATAAATAAAATAATTACAAACAACTTTAATTAAACATAATAAAAGTACTCCTTATTTATTTTAATTTAAAATATTGAACGCAATAAAAAACACATATACGTTTCAAACGATCTCTTTTAATGATTTGCGTTTCTAGAATTACAATTTAAAATAGTGTTATATTTAAAACTTCAGATATTAAAGAATCACGTAATGCTGGACTATAATACAAAACTACGTCCTCTTTTGAGTAATTGAGTAATTATATATAATCTTTAAACATAGAAAATGAAAATTATAACTGCCTACATGCTTTTTCTTAATAATACATTCTATTAAATATAATGTTGCAACACTTACTTAATTAGCAACGCTTTTACTATATTCTATAGCTGTATATTTTCTAATTATTCATTCAGTCTTTAGGACTCCTAGTATTATTTTCTCTATATTTGTCAATCAATCATCCACATTTTATTTAAATAAATTAATTTAATATAAATTAATACTAACAGCTTATTATAACTTACGGCGTTCTCCAAGGTACCAATCGAGGCATCTTCTCAAAAAATTAATATATTAATACAACTAGTACAAGACTGTCGTCTTGTACTAGTACTAGACTTTTTGTGAATTATCAAACGAGTGCATATATTTTTATTTGTTTATTTATTTATGTATCGCGCCATTTAATTGAATAATTATTATTAACAATATATCTAATCACATAGTCTTATTTTACTTACTGTGAGATATTTAAACGATTATATTGCATTATTTTTGTTACTATTACAATTCTACATGAAACCATATTTTAATGTCACGGCCAAAATAAGTTCAAACTGAAAAACAAGCCGTTAGAAATAGATTAGCAATGACAATAATTGTACTACCCCATGTATTTTTAAAATTTTAGGTCTAAAACTGGAATATTGATTCTGGGCATGGCAGCCGAGTGGGTGAAGCGCTTATAGCTACATATTTACTCGGTACCGAATATCGATGGTTCGAATCCATCTCGGAGCAACAAATTTTATTTGTAATTTACTTTAGATTAAGAAGGGACTGAACTGTCGATGCCCTAGATGTGGTTCGGACTCCACAATAAACTGTAGGGTCTTGTCTCTCTTCACCTAACACAACAAAACAAAACAATTAGCCGGCTCAGTTGAGTAGTTAGCTAGAGCGCGCGATAGGAATTGGGATTAGATAATCGTGTGTCTTGTGGGTTCGAATCCTGCCACCACACTAGAAATATGGGTGACAATGCTGTGTGTCCGTGTTTATTCAAAAGTGTAACCCTTGCCCCTGCTGCTTCGGCTTTGAATTCGGGGGTTGTCTAATTTCTGTGGTGTTTTTATGTGTTAATTATTTTGACACAATTGTCAAATTTAAACCTCATCGGGTACGTCGGAAAAAACCGAAAAATGGAATAGATATGCCTAAGCTCTATTCACTTAAACTTTGCAGTGTTGGGTTGGACTTCAGTAAGAAATACGTCCAACTACGACCGATACTTATGAAATAAAATAAACATGAAAATGAACCGCTATAGGAACTTTGCGCGGAGTATAGAATATTTGAATATGCTCAGTGTACATGATATCGTAGATATAATAAACAGCATCGAATAATTCATAGAAGAGGGGCAAAAACTCAAATATTGATTAACGAAAAAAGCATTAACGGGAAAAAATTTGAAAAAAAAGAGAAAAATCAGCACGTACAATTTTTTTATTTAATGAAGAAAAAAATAGTTTTTCTGCAAGTAGAAACTGACGTAGCAAAGAATATTCGACAACGTAGAAAACAGGACGACAGAATTTTTTCTCAAAAGAGTACATCAAGTGCCTTAATTTGTACAATTCTTGAGGAAATTCTGTATATTTTCTTTTGGTGAAAATTTGTAAATGAAAAATTGTCAAACTGAAAACAGAACTACATACAGAAAAGATATGATATGACAAACAGTATTTTTTTGACAATTAGTTACGGTCCACGTGAATATCGTGCCGTGAAGGTAAGAAATGTTTTATATAAATCTCACGGATCCATTGTTTGGTGGCCGAAAGGATCACAACGGACGGCCAAAGCCAAACTCTCTGGACGGCAGTGATTAGCATGCATGACCGCAACGGGAACAATTAGCACCACACCGTCAGCTGCGATCGAAATCCTCTTGGATTTACCCCCTCTTCATATTTGAGAGAGAAGCCAGGTGGGCAACCTACAGACTGCAACAAGCGAAACAAGTTGCTGGATGACATAGAGAATCACAGAATTCTAGGAATGCCCTCGGATATTATGCCTACCATGATCAACTACGAGCTGACCTTCAACATCCTTTCTCCGGAAAGAGATGAGTAGGATCAGAATAAAGCCGACCTACTGAGGGCAAACAATTGCTGGTTTACAGACGGCTCCAAAACTCCCGAGGGAACAGGAGCCGGAGTATATAGCTACAGACCCAAAGTGAGGATATCCTCAAGCCTAGGTACTCATGCAACTGTTTTTCAGGCTTAGGTTCATGCCATTGAACTGTGTGTGCGAAGACTGGAATATATGCATCTTACACGTAGATCGATAAATATTTTCTCAGATAGCCAAGCAGTTATAGAAGCTCTTAGCTCCTACCCGTGTAACTCTAAAACGGTATGGAATTGTCCGAAGGCTCTAAATCATTTGAGAAAAAACAACAAAGTGACTCTGGTCCGGATACATGGCCACTCTGGTATGGACGGTAACAAAATAGCCGACTCCTTGGCCAGAGAAGGAGCGGGATCACGAATCATCGGACCAGAACCGATACTTGGCATATCCTCAAGTATTGCTAAGATGGCCTTCTCAACCTGGGCTGAAAGGAAAACTCTTCCAATATTGGCAAGGGTTACCAGGAATAGTTCCTTCGAAGGCGTTTATAAAATACCCTTTGAAATCAAGAGCTAAGAAACTTTTAGAGTTAAATATTGCAAACCTGAAAACTCTAACAGGGATATATACCGGGCACTGCCTACTAAACTATCATCTGCATAAACTCGGCCTAGCGGTAAACACCGTGTGCCGTCTATGCCTGGAGGATGATGAAAAGGCATACCACATCTTATGCACCTGTCTCGCTGTAGAGAGGATCCGATTTTCAATATTTGGCAAAAGGCAACTGCTGCCAGAGGATCTGGACACATTCTCACCCAATAAAGTTATCAGTTTCGTTAAGAGACTGAACTTATTGGGTGAAATATAACTAGGTGTGAGCCACAATAGGCCTGCTTATGGCCGCAGTGAGGGGGCCACTGGGACCCACTCATAAGAAACCTAACCTAACCTATATAAATGTCAAGTTTGTTTACTTCCTCAATGCTTTGCATAATTAAGCAAATTAAAATGCGGGTCCATATGAATATTTATTCTTGATATAGTCATAAAAATAAACAGTATCCACTGTCCTGTAAGTTATTTAATATTTTTCCAGTTTGTGTGTTTAATAAAACTTGTTTGTTCAATGAATACGTATTGTAAATAATTTCTCAGTTGATTTTTAACGGCTGAATGCATACAATTTTATTTTTTATTAAAAAAAATAAAAATAGGTAGGCAGATTAATACATCTGTAAAATACGCATATAATACTAAACTATTATTTAAAGTAAAACTGACATTGCATTTTAAATCCTCAGAATTAAATGGGGGATTATTTTAATACGCATTAAATATTAAATTATGTGTCATAAATTTAAATGGCAACAATGGCAGTATGTAAGACGCGAGCAATATTTTCCCGGGCGGGGTTGAATATTTTTGTGGAGAACAGGTTTTATCTCAGACTCGTGGGTTATTTATTTTTTGAATAATATAAACATATACATATATTTATATAGAAATGTTCCTTTGTAGCAAAGAATATTACAAGAGTGCAGAACTATAATTCATCGCGGACCAACTTGGTCGTTACTATAAATTCATTTCAAGTGACGTAGATGCATTGAACCGATTGCACCAAGTGAATAAATCATCGGTGCTATATCGACTGAAAATCTAATTATTATATCTATGATGGGAACCTACTATCATTTAAAAAAGTATTTTATACACTATATATTCAAGATATATTTAAAAATGCAATTAAATTTAGTAAGATATCGGCACATGCTGATGTAAGTCAGCATAAGTAAACAACGGAGGTGTTGGCATTTCCCAAAAACGGCCATTACATGCATATTATTTTTCCATAGAAATTAAGTAAACAAAATGATATTATAATATATTAAATATATGATTGCGTTGATACCTGCGCGGCACGTAGCGACCCTTTCTTTGCTTTTGCGGAAGATTAGTTACGTGTGGAGATCCAATTGTGTTGCCAGAAGCAGCACAATTTTACAGACATAGTACATTTTGACGCTATTTATACGTTACACATTTTACTCATTTTTAATACAATTCATGAGTATTGTAACACAAATGTATGAATTCTTGTTTGCCAATTTCCAAATATTATCTTGATCACTAAATTTAGTCATCTGAAAATAACACTGACGTAGTTTTGCACGAAACACCAAAACACTATATATTGCACTCGACGCACGTTTCGTCAACTAAGTTGGCATCATTTGGAGATGATTTATATATATATATACATATATATATATATATATATATATATATATATATATATATATATATATATATATATATATATATATATATATATATATATATATAATAATCACCTCCAGATGATGCAAACTTGGTTAGCGAAACGTGCGTCAAGTACAGTATATAGTGTTTTGGTGTTTCGTAGAAAACTACGTCAATGTTATCTTCATGTCAAAGGTCTCAACCCACTCCAGGACATCTGAAAATAGAGTGCATTTCATCATGTCTCCGATCCATACACCAGTGTAGTCTGATTACTATATTAGTTAAGAGATGGCGCAAGCAACATATTTAATTCTATTTATAATTTTGACTTTTGGCATTTGACATTTTGACATAGCCGATATGAAATGACAAGTGTCGTGGATTTTAATTTAATTTACGTGATATAAAATTACAAATCGATATTATTAATTATGGACTGGTGAATTGCACTAACAAAATATTAAGATGTCATGAAATATTATGACGCATTAAAATATTTCCTGTTATGTATACAAAAATATAAAAACCCTAGAAATTCTTAACAAATAAAATGTGTAATATTTTTTATTCTGGCAACATTGGATACCTGTTTATTTATCGCACCATTGCGAAAGCTTAATATACTTAGTTGTAATTAGATGTCGATAATCATAGTAACAAAATTAGATTCCTAAACCGAGCCTGTTTTTTGTCGGCAATACCAAATTTTCCGATGTTTACTGATGTAATTTTCCAGGTTTAAATATATTTATTAAATAATATAAAAAAATTTAGCTTCATTAATTGAAACATAAACGTCTTAAGATATTTGTAGGGCTAAAATTTCGAGAAAGTCAGCAAAATATTCAGTTCAGTTTATGGGCTGAATGTTTCTATTACTATTTTTATCTTGTTACCCATGAAATGTTTGTTTTACTTACACAGATGGAGCCAACCCACTAGATACATCCCAAGCGGTATGCGCAATTTACAGTCGCCCATCTGTTGCCAGCGCGAATGTCAGAAGGTGATTTTACAATAGGTTAGGATATTGCCTTGCTCAAAATGGAGGCCTCTTTGACCATCTAATATGATTTATTTATTTATTTATTTACGTACTATTTTATTTTTTTACAGTTGGTTTTGTTTTTCTTTATTATTTATAAGAATATTAATTTATGTTTTTAAAATTACTTTTTTGTTTCGAAAAAAAAAAAACAATATTTGATGGTGCGCTGTTTAGATATTTTCATAATTTTGGTGTTTTACCATCTGTGGTGTCTTGGAAAAAACACTGAAATTGTGAAACATCCAGATCATTTTAGTAAAAACGTTAATACGCCAAGATTTATTTAAATGAACAAACAACACCCTCCACCGAGTCCACCGCAGCTTTAATATACTGATTCTACTGGAACTGATACTTTGGAACAGGTATTGCGGCTGAGATCAGTAGAACTGATCCACAGATAACTCAGAACGAGTACGCATAGGAGTCCAACAGGCCAGTGCATCGCAGCTAGCGAACTGGTGCTGGGCGAAATCGTTCGGGCTTGAAACCTCGAAACGATATGATGGTAGTTTTCAGTCTAAGACTCATATGTTAAAAACTAGTACGGCTTGAGGACAGCGCCACAGTAGATACGAGTACAGATAGTGTCTACAGGTCGGCATAAATACGTATATAGAGAAATAAAGTAAAAAATATGATTATAGAAAACAAAACGCTCTTTGAAAACGAAATTAAAATAAAAAACTACACACGGCATAAAAGATTTCCAGAACTTAATCGCGTACGACTGTATATGTGTAAGTACTTGTACTCGGAACTGATCCATGAAACAGGTATGCGTTTGAAACTGTTCAGGTTGGAATTGATCCATAAAAATTGTTGGATTACCCATCTTTACTATTTTTACTTGCACCTCCCAGTAACCGTCCTGATGCAATCGTTAACTTTCGCTTGGACTTCGTATTCAGATGGGCAACTGTAAACTGTGCATACCGCTAGTCGTGTATCTAGTGGATTGGCTCGATCTGTATACTACAAATGCTTATATTAATTTAAAATCTGACATTTTATTATTAACTTTCATGTATAGTTAAAGAAATATTATTTACGTATTTAGCAATAATAATTTCGGTATTTTTAATACTTAATATATGAAATTACCTAGTTTTATTACATTATGTACACTGATGTCCTTTTCTGATCATATTAATATACAAATGTTAGGTAACATTAATTAATCAACACATAAAATACAAATTATTATAGAAATAATCAATACTCCAATTAAGAAAATTTATTTTTTATGAACTACTTCGATAAACCAATCATTGCCAGCCGTCAAAAATACCCTCTGTAGTTTTATTTAAAATATAATTATAACCAAAACACAAATTTGGATATATTACTACAAATTTTATCAATAACTTTGGAGATGTTATTTATTTTCTTTAATTAATTTTAAATGATCCCGTTCTTCATCTTTGTTGTTTTATAATTAACAGGATTAGTGATGTTACAATAAAATTATATTACTAAATGTTTGATAAAAACTTTTTTCGATATTTTTTTCTTATAAAATTATTAGATATGTTGTACTGTTTGTACCTGGCAGTCTGAATATGTTCCAAAAGTTGACGATCAGTGGAAAATATATTTTTTAGGAATTGTCAGACTAAATGTAATTTTAATTTCTTACAAAACGATTTACGTTAAACCGATTAAAACACATGGCCGATTTAGTAGATTTTACCCTCAGATCTGGCGATTTTCAGAGTTTTATTTCAAACATATTTGAGTGATTATTAAATATTTTTTGGTACTATCTTTTACCATTTCTAGTCTATACTTCTTCGTTAGACGATTGATATTAAAATGAATGATGTCAGTGAGACATATGCATTTATTTTGTTGACTCTGACATGAATATTTATTAAGTTGCAGGCAGAATTTTTTTTTCATAAAAATCATAATTATTTTATTTTCTGTTTGTACCTGACAGTCTGAATATATTCCAAAAGTAGACGCTTAGTGGCAAATATCTTTTTTAGGAATTATGTGAAACTAAATATAATTTTAATTTCTTATGGAATATCAAAACGATTTACGTTTGCTTTGAATTCATATGGCGCCGTGTAATAGGTTTGAATGCAATAAATTGCATTGTTCGTGCATGTTTGGTAAAAAAAGGCTTTGCCATATCAAGTTAATGTGAGAAATATACAAATATAAAAATTTCATGCCTGGCTTGGCAAATTCAAATAACCGGTGTGCGCATTCATAATATTATAAATTAACCATAATTTGCATGAGATCTTAACAACTTCCATAAAATAATATAGCATTGAAATGCATGTTCTAAGAACAGACCAATAAAATTTCAGTTTTTTTAATAAAACGCACAACAAAGTATATACTTACAACAACCATATTTGTTTTCTGAGTCCCGTAATAACCAATTACATGCATATTTTCGATTCGACAAAATCGACAAAATTTACGACATTTTTTCAGATACTAATATATAACAATTATACGATTTGCATGATTGCCCGTAATTCAACAACGTTAAATAAACAATTTTGGAAACATGATAATCGTATGACGAACAAAACATTGCATTAATATTCAAACAAATGTATAAAATTATCCACGTTATAGTTATCGAAGTAATATGGATTAGGTTATTTGATATTAATTTGACATATTTTGTTCCAAGATTACAATATATCTAATTCGTAAACAAGTTTTAGATATTCCACATTTGTCCAAATATATTAGAATAAATTGGAATGAAGAGATAACCCTTTTCGTTCCGAGCTTATTAGTTTTGTTAAAGGAAAAGAAAAAAAGTGCAAAAACTTAAAAAAAAAACTTTCATTTAAACATAATTTAGATACCATAGACAAGTGCAGATACAAATGGGGAGGGGATTATGATACGTATTTCTGTTATATCCTGCATATATAAAAAAATTAATAAGGTATCGAAAAGAAGTACTACCTACTACTATTACTATGCAAATGGAACACTACAGGTATTCTTTTTTCCTAAGCTACAAGCTATTAATGGCTATGAATATTTGAAAACGGAAAAAGACGATTAAAAATTGTTCATTTTAGGGAATACGTTTTTGTGAAGAACATTGCGACAAGGGAGATAACCACAATACAATACATACACTTCCATAAAAACTTGCCAAAATATATGATTAAATCATTGGTTTCATTATAGGAAATGAACCAAACCAAAAGTGCTCTCCTTTCGAGTTAGCCATTTAACTTACTTCAGATCCACCTGGTGTTATACTTGGTGCACAAATGGGCGTCAGAAAATTGCATAGAGAACCTGTAGAAGACGGCGCGCGACCGACGTACTAATGATAAGATTAGATATTTCTTTTGTTTTCTCATTTTTTTTTTATTGTCTCTAGAGCTTCCTTCCTTCATCTTTTAGATTTTCATTCATATATTTCACCAACACTTTTTCCTTATGGTACCTAGAATAGTAATAGTTATATGAGGTTTATAATAACTAATTTATTCGTTATTTCTCTTTATCACTCTCTTTTTTCCTTCATATTCGCTTTCTTTTTCAGGTTTCCCCTGCAAAGTCTTTGTCTTCCTGCAGCTCTTACCATTTCTATAAAGTAATATAATTTAAAACCATTCAAACCATTATCTTCTAGTCTCTTCCGTCAAGTCATCTCTAGTTCCCACTAATGGATTGATGGAGAGGCAACATATTTGTTTTTCTTGCATAACCTCAAATTTTCCAGCGCGATCGTTACATCTGCCTCAGAAAATTAATCACTCACCGACGTTTCATTCGTCTTGGTATTTGAAAAACTGGCGGCTTCTGAGGAATTTCCCAAAATAAGTTAAAAAAAAAATTAATTGGAAAATATTGCATTTCGATGTAGTGGAAGATGCATATCCCAAAATGTTTTCGGTCCCGTTGCTTTTTTTAAAATCAGTTTTAACTCTTGTAGGACAGACAGTAAAACGACATTTTTAAAAACGGTCTGTATATTTTGCGCGCTTTAAAAAATGATGTATCTGTATATAGCGTTGAAATATGAAGAAATAACTTAAGAACCCTGAAATTACTATCATTTATATGTTTTTATTTAGGATGCATATAAGAACAAAACAGGGAAAATTTCTTTAATGGATAAAAACTGAACTATTCATATGGAATTATATATAGTTTCTCTTGATTTATGATAAAATAATATAGTGATGGCAATAAGATGGAGCCCATTCCATATAAATCGCGCGTATACGTATTATTTTGTCAAGACCAGACAAATATAATAACCGATATACGAAAACATCGAAGCTGGTCTGCCTGCAGCGACCTTAGATCGGTGATTAATAGATCCATAACTCTTGGCCAGGTGAGCAGTCCAGTCTGCTAATAGTCTTTGTAATATATTTTGTAGGAATTAATTGTCGAGGAACATTCATCTTGGACGCGTACGTTAATGTCAAAACAAATTAGATCCAAGTCTTCGGCAATTACGTGAAAAATTGAAGAAGTTTTTATTATTATCATTGCCCCGATGGTTGTCATAATATCAGGAGTTAAAATGTAACGGATATATTTTTATATGTATTGTCCCAAGTCTAGTAGCCACAAACCGTGCGGTAAAATTATCAAGTACGTATTTTTAGAGAACGTTCTCGGCTCACGAAGGAGAATAAACGAGCATTAAGGGAAAAACTCAAGAATATACCGGGTGTTCACGCGAAATTGTGCACCCCTATTTTAGCGCTTATTATACCATATACGAAAAAACCATAAAGAGAAAAGTTTTAGTAAATTTTCTGTAGATTTAGATTATGCTGTTGGAAAAAAAATTGAACACCGCATTAAATAGTTATTGACCACACTTATGTTTTTTTTTTAATAGAACCCTATGTATATTTTTATATTTTCAAAATGTCAATTATTTTCCGATTTTGAAAATATATTACTTATGATATATTATCTGTTGCAGTTTTAGAAATATTTAAAAAAATATCTTCGGTCCACATTCAGTTCGATAAATGAAAAACGAATGAAGGAAAATTAACTCAACAAATTTATTATTTTAAAATATAAAATCAACATTAAAACAAACAAATAAATAACTATATAACTATAAAAGGGAGAGAATTTATAAATATTGCTCAAAATGTCTTTCGTTATTTTCATAACAGCTATCTTTTTTCTAAATTTTCTATATTACTACTAATCAAGTGATTATTATTATTAAAACATTCTATTTCGTTTACTATTCTCTCCTGTAAAACGTCTGTATCTTCTGGATTGTCTTCATAAACCTTATTCTTCAGGTAGCCCCACAAGAATGTGTCCAAGACCGTTAGGTCTGGGCTATTTGCGGGCCATCTTATTGTCCCTTGCCTAGCTATCCATATCTATTATTTAAAAAATTTCTAACTAGCAATTTTATGGGGAGGTGCCATAATATGGCACTGTCATATTCAGGAATCTGTTGCTGCAAGATATTTTCTATTTCGTCAATGGAAACTGATAATACATTTAGGGTAAATAAAGATATATTATTATTTCACCATTTAGATTCCCTTCATAAAATATTGGCTCCATGATTTTGTTCTCCAAACGTGCAGGGATCTCCTCCCTTGTGCTTTTACTTCTAGTACAGAAAGTGGGTTTTCTGTTGCCCAATTGTGTTTGTTTTGCCTATTAAACATACCGGATGTGGTGAATGATGCCTCATCCGTCCAAAGAATTTTATAAAAAAAATTAGGATCATTATTCAAACGATTTATCATTATTTCTGCAAAGGTATATCTCTGTTCAATTTGTCCGACAGTTAATTTTTGCACAGGTAAACTTTATTTATTTTTTTTTAAATCCTATGGATGGGTTCACGAGAATACCTTAAATCTCTTTGGGCGGTAGTTATGGAAGAGTTGGGGTTTTCTTGAAAATAAAGAAGAATTTTCAATCTATTTCTTCACGGTTTGAACTCCTTTTTAAGTTCTTGAGAGAACTGGTTTCTCTTAGTTTCTTGGCGATCCTTGAAAACGTCATTCTTGACGGAAATCTTCTATCGGGAAATGGTCGAGCATATTATCGTCTTGCACGCAACACATTTTTATTATTTTCAAAATACATTGACAATATATCGTAACGTTCAACCTCAGAAAATTGCATTTTTTTATATAAACGAACACATGCAACCGAAACAATTAAAAATACTGTCATCTACGGAAATGTCATTTGAAACAATTCAAAAATGCTCTTGCTGAGAAGCAGCTAACTTGAATTTGAAATGAATGTGGACCGTAGATATATATTTTTTTAAATATTTCCAAAACTATAAGTAAAGAGATAATATATCATAAGTATATATATTTTCGAAATCAGAACATAATGGATATTTTAAAAATCATAAAATATACATAGTGTTATATTTAAAAAACATATGTTGTTAGTTGTTAGATTATGAGTGGGTCCTTGTGGACCCTCCACTGCGGCCATTAGCAGGCCTATTGTGGCTCACTCCTAATTATATTTCACCCGATAAGCTCAGTCTCTTAATGAAACTGAGAACTTTACTGGGTGAGAATGTATCCAGATCCTCTGGCAGCAGTTGCCTTTGCCAAATATTGAGAATCGGATCCTCTCCACAGCGGGACAGGTGCATAGGACGTGGTCTGCCTTCTCATCATCCTCCAAGCACAGACTGCACTCAGCGTTTTCCGCTAGGCCGAGTTTATGCATATGATAGTTCAGTCGGTAGTGCCCGGTATATAGCCCTGTTAGTTTTCAGGTTTATCCTGTTTAACTCTAAAAGTTTCTTAGTTCTTGATTTTAAGGGGTACTTTATAAACGCCTCAGAATGAACTAATCCTGGTAATTTTTGCCAATACTGGAGAGTTTTCCTCTCAGCCCAGGTTGAGATGGCCATCTTAGCAGTACTTGAAGATATACCAAGTATTGGTTCTGGTCCGATGATTCGTGATCCTGCTCCTTCTCTGGCCAAGGGGTCGGCTATTTCGTTACCTTCTATACCAGAGTGGCCGGGTATCCAGATCAGAGTCACTTTGTTGTTTTTGCTCAAGTGATTTAGAGCCTTCTGACAGTTCCATACCGTTTTGGAGTTACAGCGGTAGGAGCCAAGAGCTTTTATAGCTGCTTGGCTATCTGAAAAAATTTTAATTGATCTGCGTGTAAGATGCATATATTCCAGCCGTCGTACACACAGTTCAATGGCATGAACCTAGGCATGAAAAATAGTAGTATTAGTACCTAGGTTTGAGGATATCCTCACCCTTGGCCTATAGCTATGTACTCCGGCTCCTGTTCCCTCAGGAGTTTTGGAGCCGTCTGTAAACCAGCAACTATCTGCCCTCAGTAAGTCGGTTTTATTCCGATCCCACTAATCTGTCTCTGGAAAAAGGATGTTGAAGGTCAGCTCATAGTTGGTCATGGTAGGTATAGTATCCGAGGGCATTGCTAGGATGCTGTGACTTTCTATGTCATTCAGCAACCTGTTCCGCTCCATGATACTAGCCTGCGGCATATTAATGGCCGTTTGTTGCAGTCTATATGTTGCCCCCCTGGCCTCTCTCTCCAAGTATATATGAAGAGGGGGTAAGTCCAGGAGGATTTCCATTGCAGCTGACGGTGTGGTGCTAATTGGCCTCATTACGGTCAAGCATGCTAAAAAACATGTGTAGTGAATAACTATTAAATGCAATGTTCAATTGTTTTTCCAATAGCATAATCTAAATCTACAAAAAATATCCTAAAATTTTCTATTTATGGTTTTTTCGTATATGCTATAATAAGGGCTAAAACAGGAGTGCATAATTTCGCGTGAACACCGGTACATATGTTTTGGATTAGAAAATATATACAAAAAAAATGCTTTTCTGAATATGAAAATTTCTCAAATTTCTCACAATTTAAAGCTAACAGTTCTGATTTCTCACAATTAATTTTTTTTAAGTTACCAAATTGTTGGTTCGGCTCAAATGAATTTTCAAGGGTGGAGAAAATAAATCAAGACTGAAGATATAAATCAGTGATATCACGAAAGAAATACTTTAGTTTGGTAGTTTACACCTTGTTTTCCTTTCATAATTATATTATACCTCAATACAAGTAAAATATTCTTCAGGATTAGATAATTTCCTACAATGGTTCGTCTTTAAAAACAAGAAAATTACAACTTTTAATAATCTCAGCTCACAGCATTATAAATAAACAATAAAATTCTCAGTCAGACTCATAACGTCATAACTTCAAACTGGCTCAAACTTGTCAAACTGCACATAGAAAAGAAATACGTACGGAGATCGCATGGTGCGTGTGCGCGGCGTTCTTAGCGACAGGAGATGATGTCCTTTTATTGGTTGAGATCACGCTTGAGAACGTGCTAAATATTCTCCAATCGTTCTCAATGCGCTCTAAAAAGAACGTTAGCACACGACCGCTTTTCCCTACGCGAACGTTCATGAAATTTGTCGAGGACATAATGGGAACGTTCCCTTCTTCACATCACTAGCCACATACATCGAAAAATCTGAATGTGCCAGAATGAATTATTCTTGACTACCATTACAGATGAATAGACATGGAAAAATATATCTAATACTTAATACCTGAGAGCTGAAATTTTTTCTAAAGTAGAAATCAATCCCAGTATACTCGGATATTGGATGTGTGTTCGTTGTCTCTAAATGTGTACCCCCAACCCGTATAGGATTACTTTAGGAATACTTGTATTACCTGTGGGTTTGTTGTAGTGGAGTTGCTAAGGAAACCAATCGTTCATTTTGTGGGACTAAGATGAAATTTGACACGGTTTTTCGCTACGAAAATGGAATATACTTTTTATTTTTTTTTTAAATAAACAAAGAAAAACCTCTCATCTGTACTCTTGAAAAGGGCCTAAAAAGCCGAAACACGTGTAGAGTGAAAATACAATTTTGAAACATTTAAAAGCAAATTTTCTTTGTTTATTTAAAATATTTAATAATGTTTCACAAGGAGCCAACCGCAGAATCAGTACAATGTATGGAATATACTGTCTAGAATCATTCATCTCCAAAAAATGATACTAGAATATCGGTTTTGGCAGTTATTTCGAAATTGATTCTTTTTTCTCAAAATATTTGTTATAAAAAAACAAATAGGACAAAAGTCTCTACACGAAAGGTTAGTATCATATTCTTATAGCTCGAACCGAGACTAGAACCGTTTTCACATAATCGCATGATGAATACAGGGTCGGTCAAGAAAATTTTTATATATCTTTGGTTTTTCGATTAAATGAAAGTCAATATTTCCTGGAATACAGGAATGATACACAATTATAAATAAGAAGGAAATTAAAAGTGGCAGACCTTATTATGAAACTGCCTTTTTCGCAATTTTTCAAAATAATATTAAATCTGTTGCTAGTATTTTTCGAACTACATTAACTTAAATAGGGGTGTTTCCTTAATTTTTTTTTACTAAAATTTAAACAGATTACGAACATTCTTAATTTTTTTATATGTCAAGAGATGTTTTTGGTTTAAATAACAGCCTAATAAGTTTTCAGTTAAATGCTTATATCTATTTTTTCACAAAATTTAAAACTTTGAAAAAAAAAATCTAAAACAGGTATCTTGGACACAATTTATTATAAACAGAATGAAAAGCAAACGTACAGCTTAAAATAATGGGCAATATGGCCAACATTATTGTTCACTACACACTCATTTATTTCTTGTGGAATGTCCTGCCAACAATGAAATATTATGCCTCTAAGGTAATTAATATCACTTATACAATTTTTGTAAACACGTCATTGAAGTTCATCCTAAACAGAATAATGTAATAGATTTAGAATGTAGACACATCGTCGCATGAGAACCATAGGAATCTAAGCTACGTTTTGCTAAAAACATACATTTTTATTACAACCTAGCACTGGCGGTTCTTCTATAGGGTCATTTGGTCAGTGACCTCCCACATACAAATAAAGAAATAGAGCTATTCATTTTCTGAAGTTTAAATATATATATATATATATATATATATATATATATATATATATATATATATATATATATATATATATATATATATATATATATATATATTATATATAATATTCTTACAAAGTATATTCCAATATCCAGATCATTATATTATTAATTTATAGAACTTAAAAATCTTGGGTCAATCCACAACGTGTCCTCAAAGCTAGCTACGGACGGAATTTATAACGAATTATAGTGTCGTCAGAAAGCAAAAGAGACAGAAAACACTGGCGGGGACAATGACCCTGACGACTCTGACACGGTAACGCACGAAATTTAGTACAGCAGTCGCTAGTTAGCAGTCTTAATGTTGACCAGGTACGCGTTGGTCGATAAATTCTATCGCGTTTTTAATGTTTTTATTTGTGAACATTTTATTAGTAAAGCTCTACTTGTCGTGAAATTAAGTAAAACAGTGTTTTTGGTGTTTACTATTAAATATGAGTGTTGTCCAAAATATATTAAAACTGAAAGATGGACATAAGTTGGGTTATGAAGACCGAGTGAAATTGAAATGTGGTGGCCGTCCAAAACCTAATATGATGATAAAGCAAACATCTCTTGATAAGAAAAAAGAAGTTAATAGGTATGTTTAATTAAAAAAAGTTATCGTTCAGCAAATTTTATTCATTGTTACGCTCATCAACTAAATTTAATTTTACAAAAAGCATCAAGTCCGGATAAAAGCATAAAAAATTTGTTCTGCTAATTTACATAGGTTTTCTTCATTCTTTGGAAAATCGCCAAAAAGAACAGCCGTGAGAGATAATGTTGTTAAGCTGATATTACCTAAAGCTTCTCCAACACGATGGAATTTTAATACAAAGTGCATAGAGACTGTTTATACCTATCGAAGAGAATTATTAGATTGTTTAGAAAAAAATCATTGATAATGAATCAGAAAACAACACTCTAAACCAAGCTATTGGTTTAAAAAACTACTTACAAAATGAACATTTTCTTTACTGGTTAAATTTTTTTCATTTAGAGCCTCATTGTGATGTATTGTTCAATCAATTACAAAAATGTAATATCGATGTCATAACAGTAAATAAGTGTATTGGCGTTTTTAATAGTAAAATTGAAGACATCAGAAATAAAATTTTGAATAACTATTTGAAGGAGACATCCATGCAGTCTGCCCAGAGATGTAAAACGGAAGAATCAAAAAGGAGAATTTCATTAGAAGTTTGTGAGATAATTACATCTGAGAACAAAAACAGGTTTGGCTTCAGTAATCATCAAAAAAAGCTTTCCTCAAGATATGTTTAAATTAGTTAAAACGGAGTATCCAGTCATAAATCATTTGAAACTTAAAACTGAATTAGAAGTATTATATAGCCGAGAAGATTTTTCCAATAGTGAAGGTGCAGTTGCTTTGTTACAGCTTTTTATTAATTAAAAATAATTTGTGCAATACTTTTTCTGAAAGTGTCAAACCGTTAAAAAATCTTGTGTACTCTCCCTATGACTACCGTCGAAAGTGAACGTTGTTTTTCCACCTTAAAAAGAATAAAGACATTTTTAAGAAATACCATGGGTCAAGAAAAGTTATCTTCTTTAGCTATGCTTACCATAGAAAGGTTATTAATAAAGAAGATAAAAGACTTTAATGAAAAAGTAATTGACCACTTTGTATCTTAAAAAGATCGGAGGATCGACTTGGAATTTAAATCACTATAAAAGGTAGGTAATACAGTAAACTTTTCTAATTGACCTCCCTATCACTTAACCCACGAACCGCCGTTGCAACCTAGTGTAAATAATTTTCTGCATCTATCTGGCTAGGAAATTTCACTGTTGAATGAAATTCATTTCCATATAATCCTTAGTAACCATGTGCTACATAGGCCCCTTGCACAGACGTTTTTATTGAAGTACATATTTTCACATGCTGATACACCAATATGATGATAATTTAGAAGAATTGGTCATTATAATTACTTCACTTAAAATTTCCCAACACAAATCACAAATAACACGACTTGTTTATGTTTAACAACGTGCTCTGCCACTTTCTGCACTAGCAGCACTCGCGTTTTGTGACGTCACCGCATCGATTTGCCCGGCCAGCAGTGTTTGCGCGCGTAATAGACTAATACAAACCTCAATGCTGAATAACTTTTATAAAAAGAAAAAAATAAAAAAAAAATCCTTTACACACTGATTTTTGTATTAAGTAAAAATTTCAAAAATGCCAACATTATATTTTGTGCATTATTTATGTTTTTCGTTACTCTTTGAAATCACAAACTGGAAATTATTCGTTATTCTTTGAAATCACAAACTGGAGATTATTTATGTTTTGTTTTCTACCGTGCGTCTGTTTAATGAATAAAAGTTACCAAAGTTTATACTACAGGTTTGTTCCAACAGCCGCCTGAGACCAGTTTGAAACCGTCAGAAATATTCGCCCAGTTGTCTCTTATACGTTAAGCTCACTGTATTTACATTAATACTTAACTGGATGAATATTTCTGACGGTTTCAAACTGGTCTCAGGCGGCTGTTGGAACAAACCTTATTTGCACTTTTTGTATAAAGAACACTTTACAAAGACATAAGTTCTAAGTTCAAATGCAAACGTTAGTTAATTTTTCTATAATTCCTACAACTGTAGGTAAGTTCAAACCATTCTACATGTCAGGCTGAACTCCTTAGTTCCATACGTTCCACATATAAAAATTGAACCAAAGTGACTTCTAGAAATTTTATTCTTAAAAGCCATGTAATTCTCATGTGACGACATGTTATGTACATGTCGTCACATGAGAATTACATGGATTTTAAGAATAAAATGTCTAGAAGTCACTTTGGTTACAAAAAGTTAAGAAAGTTATGTAAAAAAAGTGTTTCTCAAAAATAATCCTTAAAAATGTCTAGACACAGAAGATGTCACATGTCATGTCGATTTTTTTTAGAGATTTGAAAAATTGCCAAGTATACAAATATTAAAAACAATTGTATATGTATTTAGGTGCATAAATCAGTTTATTTTTTTTTATTGTTTGTTCCACATGTTATGTTATATACATATTTTTTTAATTTACATTTTTTATAATTTTATACGTATATCATAATTTTGTGTGTGTCCTGAGGATGATAATAAAATTTATCGAAACGTCGGCAAGCTATAATAATAATAATAATAATAATATATAATAATAATAATAACACCACATGAAATTACAACCCCCTTTATCCCTGAAGGTCTGGAATGACCTTGTGTGGGAGAGGGCTACACATTTAGAGACAATATCCGAGTATACTACGATTAATCTCTCTCACAGAAAAATCCCAGTTCCTCGACCGGGAATCGAACCCGGGACCCCGAAGTTTCGAGGCAAGTACGTTACCTCTAGACCACGAAGTCATATAAGTTGATGATGTAGTTTCTCTCAACATAAGGATCCTTACGCAACAAACTTTTTCCAAATATTAATAAGCCGGTCTAAAAACTTTTCAATTAGGTACATTAAAAACAATTTTTAAGATACAGTGATATTCTCGTAGATATACAAAGAAATTTCAAAAGAAAAGCTGTTCAATTATACAATATCTCAATATTCAAATTTATTCCTAACCTTTGACAATTAAATATAGAAAAAAAACTAATTTTCCACAGTTTACCAATAGTTTGAAAATTACAAATTTACTCTCTAATTCTCAACCTTTTTCTTGAAGATTTTAATAGCACTCTCTTTGAAACTATTATCACATACCTTTCACTTTGAACATTTCTTAATAAAATATGTCCGTGTCGTAAATAAATAATGATTTTTATTGATGTCAATGTGTAAATATTTGTTTAAGGCGGTGTTTTCAACAGAAATCTGTAAATCGCTCTTAAAATTATTGTTCTATTCATGATAACGGAAAATAAACTATTATCTTATTTTAAATTATTTGCAGATTTAGTATGTGAAGTTAGAGGCAAAACATACGTTTATTTTATTATAAGATTTATAACCGAACTACAGGGTGTTAAAGTTTATTTTTCTTTTAACGTCTTCACTTTACGTCTTGGAGGTAATGGTTACTATCGACTCCAAATGTGGTACTGTTTATAGCGATATTTGACCTAATATAGGAATAAAATCATAATTCTATTCACCAGCAACGTACAGAGGGATAAACGGGGACCCCTTTTTTAATTAGAATTTCGACGCCAATGCATTTTCGTTAAATTCTCTAATATTTTTCAGTTCCCTGGTCAATTTTACATAAAAAAAGGACTCTTTTATATATACATACAAAATATCAGCAATTTCGTTCTCATGACTCATGAAGGAAAGGAAACTAGATCAGAGTCCAGGACCAGTAACTACTACTGCCTCATAGATGACAGAAGAACATACGTAGACAAATAAAAGCTAAAGTATAAGATGAATAATGAAATACATACCCCTTGATACAATCTTTTATTCAAAATGACTGAAGTCTGCTGTAGCATACTCATTCTGATATAACAGCTACATGCGCATTTTCGTGCATTAATAGATAAAGGTCCTAGAAGAAAAGAATATCGGTAACGGGGGAAACAAAAAAAAGAAGAAGAATATAATAATAAAATATGGAAGATATGTTAATCAAAATTCATTATACCTCAACGCCCAGCAGCCGACATGCCTTCCCTCAGAAATTGGTAACCCCGTCGGCGATTTGGAGCAGTTTTGGAGTCAGTCCAGGAGAAGTTTCTTCCTTCTGTGCCCAACGATTTTTGCAGTTACTGATTTTTATTTGGATTTGGTGGTTGTATTGAATCCCTCCGTTGTTGGCAGTTCTAATTTCAGTTTTGCCTTTGGTGTTCTATAATGTTGTATCTAGTCAAGTGAGTGTACTGCATGTACTGCTCACTATGTCTTAAGCGTCCATTAAGCAATCGTTTAAACTTTTCGGACGTCTGTCAAACTATTACATTAATATTATTAATGATGACTGATCCACCCCAAGTAAACATCGAGGTAGACGAACCTCTGCCTGTCAATCAACAATATGTAACGTTTGTCAAATTGCCCCCTTTTTTGGATGTCAAATCCGTTAATATGGTTCACACAGGTTGAGGCACAATTTGTCGTTTCGAGGGTAACCTCTGATCGTAAAAAATACGACCAAATTGTGACGTATTTGCAATTTGAGGTTATCAATAATATTTACGACATTATCATTAATCCTCCAGAGCAGGATTTATATAGTAATTTAAAAAATATTGTTATTTCGCGCCTTTCTTCCAGTGAAGACAAAAGGTTAGAAGATTTGGTAACTGGTTCAGAGATTGAAGCCAGGAAACCTTCAAATTTTTACCGTTTCATGCGAGGTATAGTGGGTGGATTCCACATGGTGAGGCAGAATTTGCTATTAAAATTGTGGAAACGGCATTTACCGAAAATAGTTTATATTGCGTTGATTGCTTCGGGAAAGTCAAATTTGCAAGAGCTTCTTGACATAGCTGAAAAGTTTGGGAATCCTGCCATAGTCCAGTTTTATCCACGATGCAGTCTAGTTTTTCTGCTTTACCTGTTTCAATCGTTGACATAGTTCCGTCCACAACGTTATCAGATATTTTAACTACTTTTAATAACTTTTCTGTAAATTTTCAGATAACTTTAAATGAAGTTTTGCAAAGACAACAGTCACTAGAATCACAATTGTCTTCTTTCTAATCTGCAAATAACACAAACACTCATTCTCGTCTCTTACCGATGCACATTGTTCTAATTGTCATTACCGACGTCGTTTAAGTTCGAGATCTTCTAATAATCGGAATAATTTTGATCCTACATGCAATACGATTTGCTATTATCATCAAGTATATAAAGACGGGGCTTTTAAATGTGGCGGTCCTTGGTGTGCTTTTTGTAAAGTTCCATTATTTGATAATAAATCAAATAATTCAAAAAACTAGACAAATGTAGTGTTATGTCTGCTAACACTAGTTCACTTGACAGCAGACGTCGCCTTATTATTTTTGATATATCAAACAATTTACGTTTTTTAATAGATACCAGTGCGGATTTGTCAGTTGTACCGAGAAATGCTTTTACAGATTTAAAAAATATGTGGCCAGCACATAACTTTCTTATACCAGTACATATCATCCTGATCTAAAAAAATCATTCTATTTAATTATTCACTTACTCAATTAAATTTTAATAGCGTACCTTGAAATGTTTCATTTAAATTTTTAAATAATTAATTATCAGCGTTATTCGATACTTTCAATAATAATTCATGTCATATATTTTAATAATTTGTTGTTGTTGACATTTACATTTTTGTAACTAAATTAGACCTTTCAAACGTCAAACTGTTAAATTTATCCTAACCCCATTTTACGAGGCCAAATGTGTAAAATATTTCAGTTTACATCAGCTTTATTTAAGTACTTGGAAAATATATTTTATTCACTTGATATAGTAGACATGATTTATAATCTTTCATCAAGAATATATTTTTTTGTAAAGTCAAATACAAAAAATATTGGGTCCCGTGAACCCCCTTTCAGCAGATATCATACGGAAAATAGTCGGAATGGATTCGGAAGGGTTCAAAACGTATATATCAATCAAAATCTCGACGTCGAAAAAAATCACGATTACTATATTTCCTTATATTAGGTATAAGAAAGTAATAAATAAAGACTTGATCTTACCACGGCTTGCGGTGGAGTTGTTTACACTTACGGTAAGAAACTTTTACAAGTTGATTTGGGATTACGTCGTGTATTTAATTTCATTTTTAATGTAGCAGACATACCCATCCCAATTATTGCTGTAGATTTTTTGGCACATTTTGGTTTAATTGTGGACTTGAATAACAAACTTTTGGTCGATAACAAGACAAGTTTGTCAGTGAATTGTTACGCCGGAACTATTTCTGTCATTTCCACAAAATTATTTTCTATTGAAGAAAAATATACGGCATTATTTCGTAATTTTCCGCAGCTAGTAGGGACATCGGATTATTTTTTACCTGTCAAACATGTTGTTAAACATGATATAAAATTTGTTTTCTGTTCAGACTACACGAAAATATAAGCACTGAAATCCAACATAAGTTACGTTATTTTACTTTTACAATATTTGACGATGATGATTGTATTGACAAAAAACCAAATATCTCATTAGTCTTGAGGAAGATAAGAAATATTGTCGAAACGTCGACTTAATGAGAAACTGAGGTTTTATTACATTTTTATCCAATTCCGACAAAATATCAACATACTGAGTAGTGATGGATACGAAACTCTTATTAAATATTATTTGTCATTACACGCTAAAAGAATTTATTGAATATAATGTAAATAACTGAACTGTTTATCATTAATATTAATATTTTAGTTTTCCTTATTTTTAATCCTTGACTTATGTCTATACTTATTTTAGGTATTTGTATGTTATTTATTAGTCTGTAACTTAATTCTAGTTATAAGTTCTCTATGGTGTTTAATGGTAATTTTCTTTCTGGACCTGTTTTCTATGTTACAACTCTCAATGTATGCATATGAAAATAAAGTGATATTGTTACGCTACTGGACTGTGTAGACTGGTTAGATGAGCCTGGAATTGTACGATAACGGCTGGAAATATTCTGGACTGCTCTAGATCGTGTGAATGGATGTATAAATAAGATACACGGTGGGCCGAGTCTCAGTCTGAAGTCGAACGTGAACGAGTAAAGAAGAAAGAAGGAAGAGATTTATAAGTGTTCAAGTGCGATTATAGTTAACACAGTAATTAATCTATTGTTGTTAATTGTTAATTAGTAAATAAAGTAGTGAGTAAGTGTTACCTGGACTTTCAATCAACGAATCTACGAGTAGAGGTGTTTGTGTGGATAGCAAACACGTAACAATATTATTTTTTTTTTTCTCCAGTTTCCCGATGCCAGTCAGTCCTCCCGTGGCCTCCGACGCCTCACGGGAGTCGCGCCGGCGCATCAACTACAGCCACTCCCCACATCCCGCAGGGTTAGTGACTGTAGATACCAGAATCATGTGCCCTAAGCAGACGGAGAGAACCAAGAATGACCGCCTTCTGCATTTGGCCTGCCAGCCACTCGGCTGATTTTTGGCAGGCCAGTATGATCTTCAGTTCCGAGAGCAGCGTAGGCTTTATCCCTCCGAGTACACCGATTATAAGGACGACCATATTGACCGAGTAGCCTGGGTACAGCACTTGGAGCTCGTACCGGAGATCGCGATATTTGGTCCGTTTCTCCTCCTCCTTCAAGGTGATGTTTTTCTCCACAGGTGCCGAGAACTCGATGACATACATCACCTTGAGTTGATGGTCGAGGAGGGCCATGTCAGGCTTGTTGACTTGGATTAGCCTGACGGTCGGGAACGAGTAGTTCTAGTAAATCCGGCACTTCTCGGTCTCGACAACGGACTCAATATCTCCGGGGACGTAAGGCAGCACTGGTGTCTGGTCTACCCCGTACGAGTGCCTCAGATGGTAGTATAGCACTTGTAACGCCGCATTATGCTGGTGGATGTAGGCCGAAATCGCATATATGGGGCATGCAGATAGTAAGTGCATGAGCAGTTGTACCGGCAATATTGTCGACGGATAGCCGAATTGAAAAGTCTTTCACAATCACGGCGTGTAGGAAACATGTAACGTCATTTGCACGGAGTACACAGAATATATGTAAGTTCATCGTAGTTTTAAATCATTTTTTGTAGTTTATGCACAAACGGTATTGACTGCGCCATTATTTAGAGCGTTTTATGCGAAAACCAAACCAAACACTATTACGAATATAACCGAAAACTTTCGTGTTGCTAAGTTAACTGGATAGAAAGCATAAGATTACATACGAGTATCCCGATTTCCTGCACCTATCTGCCTCGATGCTGGTTATGCCGGATGCATATATTACAGGTATATAAATAAACACATTACATGATTTTTTATGTAGTGCCGGCTCTGAAAAATGGCAAATATTTTCGGCACCTGCTCATGAGGTTATTAAACGGTAAGGCTCATTTACAACTTGCAGTGATTGTTTACATTATAATTTTATAAAAAATGTATGTTATAAAATATTATTCATTTTATAAGTGGTAATGGTAATGACATTTTTTGCTGAACCTATATTACATTATACTTGCTTCTGGAAAAAAATAATAATAATAGTTGATTACGGAAAATAATCGACTGCAACAGTAAGTATTATAAAAGGATGTTAAAAATAAAATATCATATATCTTCGGTAAAAAATGCACCTGTCCATTTTGCTTTTAAAACAAAGTGACGTTTGACAAGAATATATGCGAGTTGGATGCGTTTATACTTTTTTACAGTCGTTAAGATATGTAACCATATGTCATTTGTTATTCAAAATTTATATTATAAAAACTTTTCATTCTGTGCTTTCGATGTACCGTAACGAATACATAAAAATTAAGTATATAATTTATAACCTTAAATCTAAACAATGACTGTCAATTTTGGGGACGTGCAAAGCCATTATGGTACTTATGTGGGTCGCCAGTTTGGTTGAGAGGGTTAATCGAACTCCCGCAGCTTAAAAACGGTGATGGCGCATGGATCTACCCGCGTATTCGCAAGAACCTAAATCATAACGACTTATGCGGATAATAATTCCTGAATTTTAATTACATTGCAACCATGCATCTCCATTATATTATACCGCTTTGAAATTTCGATAAGTCCTTCATTACTTTCCAACACAATTTTAATTTTTTTATAGATACTTCAATTGGACTAGTCACTCGTTCAATGAATTAATATTACTGTTATAAATAATAGTATTATTAATATCAACTAGCATTATCACTTATATTTTATTCATGAGACTATGTATTTTAATTGTTTTGAAACAATTATCTATAATTGGTCTAATAACATATAAAATAGGTCTGTTTTAATTGTAATTTAATAATAAATAAATTCCATTAGCTTAGATACACTTTGTTTGGCAGAAAGTTTCAGTATTATCTATATATTTTATATAGTCCCAAACAAAATACAGAGATACTAATCAGTAATCATTTCAGGGATCGGGATGTAGCGATATATTCCAGAGACGGCTTTTACGTATATATAATAATAATAAATGGCCTTTATTTTCAATAGGCAGTATAATTTTTACAAAAGTTATAATGCAAATTTGACTATATTATGCACTATTGAAATGTACTGTTCCACCACTTAACCTCTGGATCTACTTAATCTAATTTAATTAATTATCCTAATAATATAATATCTACCATACAACTTACATTCATTATAATAATTATTTATTTACTTCAATAAACCGCCCATCCACACACCACATCCAGGCTATTTTAGGTCATGTCTTATTTCACACATATATAAACACATCCATTATATTTTTTTCATTTATCAACCCTTTCTTTTATAACCATTATTATTAGTGATCATCTAAAAGTTGCTTCTGCAATATCATTTTAAATTTATTAATTTTATATTCTACTGTATAACCAGGAACTTTACTGTATATTTTTGACACGTTAAACAAAAATGACCTTTCATAGAGGGTAGTTTTATGTGCAGGAGATGTAATAAGTGATTGCCTTCTTATGTTCATGTTATGTACATCTGTTCTAAATCTAATTTTATGAAATAAGTAAGGTGGAGTCCCCGTGATAATAATCTTGTTAAAAAACACATTAACCTAGTGCATGAATTCTGAATCCTTTGTATTCTTTTTGAGGTGGCTACATCAAGGTAAGGTCCAGACATTACATCACAATATGGAGAGTTTGAGAGTACAAGAGCATAGCGTAATAGTTTAATGATGTCTTTAAAATATTTCTGCAGGCATATATGTTTTTTAAATTACAGAAAGTCTCCTTTACACAACTATTTATATGGCTTTTAAATATTAAATCTGTCTATAATGAGCCCTAAGTTTTTAGTTTCTTCAAGAAATGTTAATGATGTCCCGTCAACTTTTATATCTATCATATTAGTGTAATACGTGCACAATGCAGTTTTATCAAATAACATTACTGTAGATTTATATGGGTTTATACATAAACCATGATCTGTTGACGAGTTTACTAATATATTTAGAACAGAATTAATAACACCACTGACCTCTAATATGTTTGCTGTAATGAACGATTTCTATGGCTGATTGTACTTTGCATGTAATTAATTTATTGTATAATTGACTTGTGATGTAGAAAAAAGCAGGGAACCCAAAATGGAACCTTGAGGCACTCCACGATCCAAGTTTCCTTTCCAGGGATATAATGCATTATTTTTGTAAACATCTAATGAAACAACCTCAAACAATATGTAATGATAAAATATTCTTATGTACTAAGCAATAAATTAAAGGCTTTTATCAGGTAATTGGACGGCTTGCAGCTATAACAAACAATTACTTACTGACCGACGGGACGCGTCATTCTCAAGTGTCCAATAGCAATTCATAGACGGATCGCGTGTTTACGCCGACATCACCATGTTGAAAATTAATACACCAATGACATCGAAGTCATTGGAATACACTGCAAACACGTACTACTTAGAAAACGTCTATGTGAATAACACGTAGATACGTAAACAGTTTGAAATTAAAGACAACGTTTAACTTCTTTTAAAGCGTCTCGTTCAATTTTTGCAAAAGTGTATTATTAGTGGGCAGTATAGTAAGGTTCAAGTGCCATCGAAAATGACATTAAGAAAAAAATATTTATCATAGAAGATGTGACAGTATTAAACAAAAAAATTATTTTAAACTGAATGATAAATACGTCTGGATTAGCGTGGATGAAACCACCAATGTTTGCTGCAGGAAGGATGCAAATGTTTTAGTGGGTGCACACATATTAGTAACATACTTTTATTTTTTCTCACCTTCATTGGATATTAAGGCATTGTCTTGTATGTAAAAAAAAAATAGAAAAATTGTTATATAAACCTCTGCGCCAAAAGAATTAGTAGGTTGGGTTTAAAAAAAAAAAAAAGTTTTGCCTTTCCAAAAATGTCTCACAACTAAAAAAACCGCTGCCAATTATTTGGGGATCAGAACTTCCTCACCGTAGTAAAACTCGACGTGTGGTGGAGTCATATTTTGACGTTTCAAAAAAACTCAATGTGTGGTGGAGTTTTTAATAAAAGTAATTTTTGACTTTTCAAAAAGTCACATTGGTGGAATGTCACTAATATTTTTTTTTTGAAAAAGTAATTTTTGACGTTTCAAAAAAGTCATATTAGTGAAATGTCACTAATATTTTTTTTGATATTTCAAATTGACGTGTCAAAAAAGTCACATTGGTGGAATGTCACTAATATTTTAAAATTTGAAATGTCAAAAAAATTGACATTTCATTGACGTTTCAAAAATGTCACTAATATATTTTTTGACATTCCAAATTTTAAGAACCGATTTTGCTCATCAACGAACTTAATATCTTCCTTGACCTCTAGAATGTGTGAACCAAATTTGAAAGCTTTATCTCAAAAACTGTACCTGCTATCGCGAATCAGACAGACAGACACAGACAGAAAAATTTTTTGTCTGAAATTTTGTGTATCATCATAAGTCGTCGAGATTCGTCCAGAAATGCAATAAAAATTTACATACATACATACATACCTTCCTCACTTTGAGGGGTGAGGAAGTAATATTAACCAGAAAATAAAAATTAAATGTCAAATATTTCAGATGATTTAAAATTGACTTTTCGGAATACTCTCTGATTCCGTTCTCAAAATTTGAGAAAAATTTCTTTTTTTAGCAATATCAAACATGACAGTTTTGTTTGTATATTTCCATAGACTAATCCTTTTGGCGCAGAGGATTATTTAACAATTTTTTATAATTAATTTATTGTACGGTGGCTTAATACCCAAAGAAGGCGAGAAGAAACATAGTATGCAACAAATAAAAAAAGACAATATACTTTTACTCTTGCGACAGCTAGTTAAAAATACATGTGTGTGTGTGTGTGTGTGTGTGTGTGTGTGTGTGTGTTAGTGTTATATCTACCAAAACTTTCAGCCCTGTTTGTATTAATTTTGGATGTTATCAAACTCGTCAAAGTAACCACAAGGTAAGATATTGTGTATATGTGCATGAACATATTTGCACGGTGACAGACAAGCCACCTATCGTTAACCCTGGAATTAACGTCGACCATTTATCGTTACCTTCCGATCTCTAGAACCATTAATGACTGCAAATAGAACTGGACCAATCAAACATGTCATTCTAATCTGGCTGTTGAAACAAAATAACAAATATTTAAGACTCAAGTTCCAAAATAAAAGAGTTAAATCAAAAAAGTAATGTGAAGTCACGAGAAATTATGTATTTACGTATAATATAATACCACTACAAAACTGTATTAAAAAGAAATTGATTAATTTTGAAATTAAGACAATCTTCATCCAGTTACGCAACTATGTTAAACATTTGCATGTCACGAAGTTTGGGTAATTCATCTGAGAATGTTCTGTTATTCTTTGGTTACTATTTATCAACGTTTCTAAAAAAAATTCACGAGTATAAATTACTAACTAGCTTATGGCTTCTAAGTTTGTGGTCAATAACCAGTTAATAATGACTGGAAATACTACTCAAATCAATCAAAACGAGGCTTGAAGCAGTAAACTCAAACATTGAAGTTCGAAATTTTTTCTCTAGATAAATATTCTGTAATCATATCAATTTTATTTCTATATTAAAAAAAGATAAATTCGAAATTCACCTATTACAAATAGGTGAATTTCGAATTTTTATCTTGTTTAATATCGAATTAAAATTGATATGATTGCAGTATATTTATCTGTAGAGAAAAAATTCTACATAAAAAGTTTAAAATCACCAACGGAAACGTCATTTTTTTTTTGAAAAATCTGAGTAAAATTCTAAAACGATTTTCTGTTTATAAGTATGTGGATGTCTGTATGTAGGCATCATAGGTCGCAAGCCATTCGCGGATATCTCGCAGTGTCTGATCATCCGACATAGAGTTATGGTTACATACGTTGTTACTGAAACGATGAATGAAAATCAACTGGCTATTGATACAGTGGCACTGCCTACTGTATTGTAAGTAATTATAAATTATTAAGTTTTTCTGTTATACAGTCTGTCCCAAATTCGAGGCTCACATTGGTATCTTTGTTACAATAAAAAATACAAGTTCAGTTAAATGGAGAACGATTTGAGTAATTTCATGAAAAAATCACACTATTCACAAAAAACTCCACCTGCTCTAGATTGTGAAAAAAATTAAAAAATATTGGCATTGACTTCCAAGATCATCAGACTTAAACCCATTAGATTTATTTGCATTGGGACATTTCGAATCATTAATTTATTCGGATATTTTCAGTGCCAGTGAGGAGATAAGCAAACTTGAATCTCAGAGAATGTGTATTTTATTCTACTGAAGATTAAAAACATTTTAAAAGCTTAATAACACACAGTTTTGCAAAAGAAGATAAAAAACATGACAATATAATGCGAGTGGAGCTATTGAAATTTGTATAGTATTTGCCTTGATAACTACACATACGTTGACATATATAGGCCATTCCTTCATATAAATTAAAAAATTATTAATATCATTTTAATTACTTGTGATCAAGATTAATACTTATTTACATATTTAATATATTTATTCAAAACAAATTACTACAAACTTAATAAACATCAAACATATACATATTTACGTCTTATCTGATTAAAATATTGCTTGATTTTTTAAAATTTAAATCTACTAGAATAATTATTCATGTGGTTAGTTAATCAACCAACAGAAGTTATATGTATGTCCACGGTTGTTAAATTACAGCAGGGGTTTTTTGTGCGGCCAATAAAAAAAGTAATAATTTCCGGAATAAATAAGGTCTCATGATTTCAGAGTATGTCCCAGGTGTGGATGAATGAAAGCTATATAGGATTCTTTATCTGATCTTAATAATGAAATAATAATATTGTTTATAGGTTATTTTTGACACACTTATTTACAATTTTTGTATGAGGAAAAAGTAATATTAAATAAATATAGTTTAAAAAAACTAAAAAACACGCTTTTAAAGCACATCAAACTAAAAAGTGAAAAATAATAATTATTAATATAAACTGAAAACAATAATGAACGAAAAATACTAGTATTATTGTGAAAAAAGCGTGGGTTGCTCGATATACGAAAAATATGGCACAAAGCGCCCCACGCTTTTTTCACAATAATACTAGTATTTTTCGTTCATTATTGTTTTCAGTTTATATTAATAATTATTTTTCACTTTTTTAGTTTGATGTGCTTTAAAAGCGTGTTTTTTTAGTTTTTTTAAACTATATTTATTTTTCACTTTTTAGTTTGATGTGCTATGAAAGCGTGTTTTGTAGTTTTTTTAAACTATATTTATATTGCTTATTGATGCTGATATTATAACATATTACGATCCAACAGATATTTCTGAAAAAAAAAATATATTTTTTTATTTCAGCCATGGGATTTGAACTCACGCCCGAGGAGTCCGTCGTTTCGCGTCGACTAAGACTTGCCCGCTCGGCCAACGACCGAACTGAGAATCACGGAATATACTTACAATATTAAGCCTCTTGCTCTCACGCAGAGGATACGTGAGGAAAGGACTGGCGATCCTGATCAGGATAATGATATAAACTTATCAAATTATTGTATTGTTACCGGTTCTTCGTAAGTGTACAAAGTTTCAATTAAATCTGTCTGTTTAAAGTGGGTCAAAATCGAGTCCAAAGAGTCGGTTACAAACAAACAAACAAACATACAAGTGAAGCTAATAAAAGCGTGTTAAAAAAAAAAGGAACAGGGCATGTGGCATTTTAAATGTGTGCAACTAATTTTGTGTTTCTCTGCTGTTGGGTTTTTATTGCACAGAAAAAAAATACAGGAAGTTTTGAATAATAGCATCGCTCTGTTCAACTGATTTTTTTTTTATGTAAAACATCAATGTTGTTGAAACTATCAATTTTGATAGGCCTATAGTTCTTCTGGTTGAAAAGATACCTTTTTTGGGGGATAAGCACAATACGTCCCTCGAAAAACCAGTCTGCAATCTCCTGCCCCACGAACCATGAGTTGAAAACTCGTGCCAGTGGGCTGTATATGGAAGGAAATTTCTTCCACCGCAAGTTGTTAATGCCATCTGGACTTAGAGCAGCGACGTTCTTGGTACCAACAAGCGCTTGTTGGACTTCCTCCGTACTGATTGCCGAGCAGCATTTCTTCTGGCTCTTCTAGTTGTTTGTGGCATAAAGCTTCAAAGTGTGCAACAGCTGAAGTATCGCTATTGAATGAAGGCGTCGATTCATAAATTCCCTTCCAGCTACAGTCGGAGGATTATCGACAATACACTGTGACTCCTGAAAGAGGCGGAAAGGATTCGTACGAAACTACGTATTTTACGCCATACTTCTCACCCGCCTCTTCAACGTTCTTTATAATCATAAGCGTTTTGATGCTATCTAGACAGTGTTGCTTGATGGTAAGCATCACTGTCAGATTTAGTGTAGTGTTGTCGACTTAGGTCAGCTGATATGAGCCGAATTCTAGGAGTAAAAACTCTACCAATTGTCGCGTCTAAATCCGAGAAGCGAATTGTCTGACCGACTGTATCTTACCTTCGATTTTTTTACATGCCACACGCCGCTTAATCTTCTCGACCCCGTTTAAAGTGCTAGTTGATTTCTCACGGGGGATGAGTTGCTTCGCGGCGTTGCTCTGTCAGATGGCTGCATCTTCTGAAAGTTCGTCATCGATGATCCCGTCCATTCTAGCCATGTCTTCTGGCTTCAAGTTATCCCTGGTGTTAAGGCTAACCCTCGTCCTTAAGTCGGCATCCATGAACTCTACAGGCTCATCAGCTGTTAACTGCCTCGGTGGTACTGCGGCTGGCAGTACCTCCAGCTGACAGGGTGCCCTTACGTAACCTGTCATGCGCATGAAGGAAACTTGATCTCTTAGGTGTTGCTGAGTCAAGACGCAATGCTCAGGATGCATTTTGCACCAAAGTGCGTGCAATCGCGCCATGTAGCCTCTACGCGTAGCTTCGCATACAATTATTAGATATTACTATATCACGCGTTTTTCGAAACATAGTATTAGGTTTAAAAATTCGTCTCTGGGATGACATCCAAACTCCCTTAGTTATGTCTACTCGGGGCAATCCTTCAAACTGCTCCTACTTCAGCCTCCTTTCGGGGATGGGGACGCCCTCCTCAACACACCTCACTAACAAAACAATTTTTCAAATTTTTCAAACAGATTTTTCCTGTATAATTTCCCCCCCTAACCTAAATATAAAAAACGATTTATTTATAGTCAATCATTAAAATGTTTTGCACAAAGTAATTAAAGCGCTCTGTATTTTTTTCTGATAGGAAAGTGTCAAATCAACCAAATCTAAGAAATGCACTATTAAGCTAGAACATCGGTACGCTGCAGCGTGTATGGAATTGCAGCGCTAGGCAGTCATCCCCGCGAGCAAACTACACCTACTATTAAAAAGATATTCTTAAAAACCAGTCATATTTGGTTTTTTTACTCATAACCTCCTCAAATTTCAACCAATTTCAAAAACTAAAAAACCATTATATCGCGATAAAATTATCTTTAAAATGACATATGTCAAGTGGGGTGGTCCCATTTAATATTTTAAAGTTGGGGATGCTGGGGGTTAGCAGGGTGAATTGATTATCATTGCCTTAGCGCCAAAAAAATGTTCCCTTGGAACAAAAGTCGACGTGACTCGGCGAATTTTTTAACTTTTTACAGATTTAAAGAAAAAAAGATGGGACAATTTTCAAATTAACACAGGTAGGGAGGAAGCTAATGACTTTGACAAATATGGCCTTCAAAAATTAAGATGTCGCAAAAAATGATTTAAAATATATTACCTAATTGATGTTAGAGCAATTTCTTTGTTTCCGAAAAATTTCTGGTAAGAATTTTAACGGATTTATTTATTTATTTACTTTAGGAACACAGTGTAGAGTATGAAATATTCTGTATATAAGTAAATGTAAAAATTGCGATCCTGTCCTGTATTTGCATCGCTCGGTAATTTATTAATTTACCCAATTCTATTTATGTGTATGTTGCAATGCGGTCTGCAATGGTGAAATTTATGCGTTTGCTTATTATACGAAAGCTGTGTTATAAGTTTATCGGCAAGAAGTGAATTATAAATGGCATAAATATAAATGAATTCTATATTTCAGCATTAAGCGACTATAAATTAATGAAAGCAGAGAGAATGATTATTTTACGAATTGCGGATATATCATATTATACGAATACACATTTTTGGCTGAGCCAACTAAATAATACATTTCCCCAGTCTGTCCGCGAACAATGAATTTGAAAATAAATAATTTATATGGCACTCTCGAAAAAATATACTTTCCCTTTCATATTTTATGAGGCCGAATAAAAAAATAATAGAATATTATATTAGTTAATACCCCCGCGCCTCAGGCCTGAACATCAGAGGGCTTTTATATTTATTCGGAATTACTTATTCATATTAAATTAGTTTTTCTTGGCGTTGAATTTTAAATGAGTCACGCAGATATATGGCTGTTCTAAAATAACTCATTCTCAGAACGGAATTTATATCATAAAGTATTATTATACTCTACCGCCGGTGAAGAATTTAGATTTATTTGACAACCTAAGATGGTGCATTAACTTCTACCGGCTCTGATTAATGTTATACCGATACTATTTTTGTACAGATATATAATAATAATAAAGTAAATAAAATCCCTGTACGTTATACAGTGGGACTTTGCAGTGATTTGTGTTTGTTTTTAATTCAATAAAATTGGTTTAATAATTCATAATTATATGATATTTACTTTTGGTTTTTTAATAATTTATTATTGGACTTACAGCCCACATATGACGTGCCATGTGCATTTTACATTTATGTTTCAAACGTTGCATTTAAAATCAGTTAAAAAAACGTTACAGACTTATCTTTTACATCAACATTACTAAAACCATTTTTATTTATAACGAGGAAATATTCTAGTTTATGATGAAGAATACGATAATTTTAAAATTACTAAAAACTAAGCTATGTAAGTATTATATTATGTACTCATCGTTCTTTAATTTTTTTCATAATTTTTATAATTAATATATTACACCTTTAAGTTAACTTTCATTAAATATTAAATTGTATTTATTAGTTTTGTTAAAAATTCAAATGCAAACCGTGCATTAATAGTCTTGTTTACCAATTTACTATATATTTTTGCTGTTTTTCCCAGAACTTCACATTGGTGACAATTTTGGAACTGGAAAGAGGATAAACTTTTCAAAGAAAAATTACTATACAGTTGATCAGTGATTTTACATTTTACCACTTCATCCGTTTTCAGTTTGAGCTCTGTTCAGATGGTCGCTTTTTATTATTAATTTTTCCGCAGAACTACTCGACAAATTTAAATTTGCTCATATTTATTACTATTATTATTATTATTATTCTGAAACATAACTGCAAGTACCGTTGTCCGTTATACATTATTTGTGTATATTTTGAGAAATATTTTTTTAATAAATCAACCTCCCGAACAGCCAAAATCAAAAATACAACATTTGGTCTATTTTTTCTATTATGTGTGACGCTGCAAACTTTATTTCATCTCCCGACAACCACGTGTCGGCACTGCAGCGCTACAGGTTGATGGCAGGGCAAGCATTAAGTATTTTAACCTACAAATCGATTGTGAATATCTATACCAAACATTTTGGTATTCTCTTGAAATAAGACCACAGTACATATTGCGTGGGTAATTATGATATGTTTCTTCACTAGTGTAAATCGGAAATATCAATACGGTAGTGGGCAGAAAATCTTAGCTGGTTACTGCCGGTATCACAGATTTAGTCTGTGCCGGATAACTGACATTTTTCGTTTTTTTTTTTTTTTAACAAACTCGAGAGGAGATGCAAACGATGCCTTAACCAATTTTCGTGGAAGATACGCCAGCCGAGGGAGAAACTTCATGGAGTTCAAGAGAATTGGATTATTTTTCAATAAGACAAACCATACAATTTGTCTTTTTCTTCATTTCCTAATACCGTAAGGGTGCAAAATCTTAGCATAAAAAATACAATTTAATTTCGCTTCTATATTCACGTTAATTCTTTTTTATTTAACACAAATATCAAGCAATTCCTTACAAATCAAAGTATAAATCAATTAATACCTAAATTACAATCCTCTGAAACTACTGCATACCATGTTATAGTCTCCTGACATAAAAAAATTGCATATATTTCTCCTCAAAACGAAAAATCACAAATATTTCAAATAGTTTATTATGACCAACAAATATTACAAATCAAATCATCTCAGTTGATTTTGGTTTATAATCTATTTTGATTTTGATGTTGCTCGGCTACTCAAGAGCTGTTGATACTATTCCATACATTTCATTAAAGATTTTCAATTTATCGAATGCTGCCAATTTTATTGATAATTCAATTAAATAATTGTTATTAATATTGACAGCATTCGTTTCAAATCCGATCCCACAGATACTCCTTGTGAATGCCTCAAGGATATGTATTAAGGCCCATTCTCTTTACAATTTACACATCACCATTCTAAGATTTTTAAACAATCGTATAAATGTATGCAGTCGACACTCAACTGTTTTTTATAGTTTTGATCCAACTGAGCTCCAGAATAATTATTAATATTATTAATAATGAATCTGAAATACTTAAATTATCAAATTACAGCTTAGGGCCGTTTTATCAATACTCAGTTAACTATAAAGATGTCAAAGTCAAATTTGTTTATTACAACACCATACAAATTAAATACATACAAAATAAATGATTACATATATCTATTAACTTCTAGTTAGAATTAACTATGTACTGATGACAAACTGGCCTTTAATCTACCAACTATAAAACAGAACATTTTGGTATTGATTAAAAGAGTGATATGGAAGACACCGATATAGTTAATAGATCAAAATATTTTTATAACAAGTATAAAATATTTGTTTATTATAATTTATTTGCAACTTTTCACTTCATTTTTGTAGCCTCAATTTATATATAATAAATAATATTCCCTTTTAATATAAAAATTGAATATGGCAATTTAAAATTCAACTATTTTTTTATTTTATAAAAACAACCGTTAATGTTTTGATAGGAAATGTCAATTACCTTGGGACGGAAATGTACATGAAAAAGACCGTTCTTTTTATTTAATTATAAATTAAGAAATGTCATGATAAAATTAATCAGATTAATTTCGACCAACTATTAGGTAAAAAGGTGCACTTTGCGAGATACAATTTACGTTTAGTTTTATGAAAATGTTAAATAAACTAAATATAATCAAACATTATTTGTTGTTATACCTTTGATTAAAGTCGGACATAAAAGTCACAAAACGGTGAATGAATATTAATGAAAACTTTAATTACGATAAAAGGCAAAAAATATTTATTAAACCTCTCGATATCCTGGTTGATGATGAAGTTTGGTATTGGATTCAGATTAATATTTTTAAAACACTGAATATAAAACTTTTTATTTATATAGTGAGATTCAGCTGTATTTAGAGCTGTTACGTGACGTATTTTAAATTGATTACACTGACCTATTGTGAAAATAAACCATGATTACGATAGGAGGGGAAATGACTTTTTCTCAATAAAATTTTATTGGTAAAGCTAGTGTTATCCTTCTTTCCACTCGAAAACCTGCATACATTGAATTAAAAATATATTTACAATTTAAGAAAAATAGCGAATTTCATGTTAACAAAAAAAAAAACATAGTTATATAGAACATGGCATGGTGTGGGTACAGCGCTTATAGCTATTTACTCGGTATCGAAGGTCGACGGTCCGTT
This sequence comes from Rhamnusium bicolor, assembly GCA_029963845.1. Classification (NCBI taxonomy): domain Eukaryota; kingdom Metazoa; phylum Arthropoda; class Insecta; order Coleoptera; family Cerambycidae; genus Rhamnusium; species Rhamnusium bicolor. The sequence goes on along the minus strand of JANEYF010000526.1, from coordinate 1,700,973 downwards.
TCCATCCTGGAACAAGTTAAAAATTTAATTTGTAATTTGTTTGGGAATAAGATGGGAGAGCGAATTGTCGATGCCCTAGATGTGGTTCGGATTCCACAATAAACTCTAGGGCCTCGTCTCTCTTTACCTAACACAATATCCTAGAATTTTTAGGAGGTTACTTCCATAACACGATATCCTAGGATTTTTAGGAGGTGACTTCGGTGACTTGAGACACGGTTAAGAAAACATTTAAGATAATATCCAGTCAATCGAGAAGTACCTATATGAAATCAGTTAGTGGAGAATATTTAGACTTTTTTTTTTTAAATCTAATCATAATCAACAAATATCCCATGAAAAGAAAATGACCAAAGAGGAAGTAAAATGACGGAAAAGGTTAATTATTTAATTAAATATAAACACAAAAATAAATAATTTAAACAAAAAAGATGTACATTGAAGGTTTTAAAAGATGAATAAACAATGTAAAAACTTATAACCTAATATAGTTATAATATTTTAATTATTAATACTTTTATTCATTTTGATATATATATTTGAATCCTTAAAAATGGGTTACATCCTGTTCTGAATGGACTCCATCTTGCACTTTCTTCTACATAATGACCCGTCTAATTATAAAATGTATTATACACTGTATGTAACGTTAAGTAGATGCAACGATATAAATTACGTTTTAAATTATTCTGCACTTTTCATATAATACTCGATAATTACTGTGTTAAACTGCTGTTAAGACACGGCTGTAACTTCTAGAATAAGTTATATTCCACGTGGTTTAATTATTTCATTTCCTTTATTTCAAATGTGAAATGTCAGTTGTCTTTCAATTTGTAGCAGTCATGCTTTGTCTAATGAGACGCTATCTTCTGCTGATTTGTTTTCCTTCATTGCTATATAGTGTTAATAAACATGAAGAATTATATAAGAATATAAAGATGAAGGATTGAAAAAATGATGAATGTGTTATCAATTATGTTAAACAAATAATGAACATAACTGAAATGGGATACTAAAAGCAAATTTTGACCCACTATAGTTTAAAATGTGTGATGTGTAAACCCGAACAGTCCAGACACCTATTAATAGTTTATACGAAGGGATAAACAATAATACCAGGTTCAGTGTTCTAGTGAAACAAAGTTGTTCACTACTTGTCTGATGCCAGAAACACTAAACACAGTAGGTGTTATAACAGGTGGCACAAAAGTCAGTACCCACTACCTACACTATGGGAAGACGACAATATTTTGATTGTACTCTAGTTGACATTATTCTGTCTTGTCTCATTTGCGAGGTAGATACATACAACATTTTTTGGAGAAGTATACACCGAAGAGGGGATGAGGTATGGACATCCGTTTAATTTCCGATATTCGGTCAGTGAAGTTAAGCAGCACTGATCGAGTCCGGCAATTGGATGGATGAACGATAGCTCGTCTAACAGTCGGTAGGCTGTCAACAGACAATCCCGGGAAGGCCGCTAGCGTGATGCAGGCGGAGAGGCGAGCCCGGGTGGAGGGTCGAAGAGACCTACCCAGGAGGTTTGCCGCTCTGCTAGCGGTGCAGGCGGGCAGGCCCAGGCGGTAAGTTAGTTGACAGTCGAAGGCCGTGGTTCGGAGTCCACGCTAAACTGTAGGTCCCTAGTTAAAAAGGGCCCATTGTGGCTTACTTGCCTAGTAAAATAAGTAGCTACTACTAACTAACATACACCGAAGAAGTGCAGAAATCGTTAAACTATTACTTACTACGAAAATAATTCGTCGGTTATTTTGGTTCTACGTGTATTTTGCAGCAATCATACGAATTGTTATAACATCGTAATCGTGTTTGAGTTTTTTTATTTGATTTTTGCCAATAAGTACCGAGCTGTATCAAACTTGTCCGTTATTAATATTGTATGAAACCGGCGAGTGAATAAAACGTTCTGTTCTGTTCTGTAAATTATAGTGAAATTGAGAGTTTCATTGTGTGTTTTTAAAGTTTAATTTCGGCTTGATCTATTAAATAATGACTTTTAGTATTGTGGACCTATTGGTAAAACTTAGACTTCAGTTATTTTAGTGCATTATTATAAACATTTTCTTAAGTCAATACGGATAGAATTTGTCTAAATCTAAAAAAAAAAATAAAGTGTTTAGTTTTTTGTTTCTACTAGATAAAATAGTTGTGTTTTTCAAACATTGAAAGTAAAGGAGACCATCCACCATAAGATATCTAATTTAATTTGATCTAAAATGGAAGACGAGGACGAAAATTGTGGAACCTGTAAGAGTGTTATAAGTCAAACTGAAAATTATGTCAAATGTTACCGAAAATGCAAGAAAATTTTCCACAATAAATGTGCAGAAATCAGTAATAAAGATTTTCAATTGATTCAAAAATGCAAGGGAGCTAGATGGTTTTGTGATAATTGTTTATCATTTCTGGAATTTGCATTAAATATCCAAAATCAAATGGAGCAATTAAAAGATCAGGTCACAAAAGAGTTGACAATATTTAAAGAAATATTAAATAAAAATTCTAGTAATACTAAGATTGAATTGCCGACTGAACAGAAGAGTTATGCTTAGGCAACAGCAGGTGAGGTAGTAATTATAAAGCCAAAAACGAAACAAGAGTCGAAGAAAACTATGGAGGTTATACAGAAGAATTTAAGACCAGCAGCTCTTGAAGTGGGTATCACAGAAATGAGAAACATTAAAGAAGGAGGTGTAATAATTAAATGCAAGAACAAGGAAGAACAAGAAAAAATTAAAAAGGCAGCGGAAAAGAAGCTTACAAAAAATTATCAAATAAAAGCACCAGAACTAAAGAATCCAAGCATCAAAATAGTAGATATACAGGAGAAGTTAGAAAATGAAGAATTACTTAATTGCATCATAAAACAGAATATATTTCTGCAAGAGTTGGGCAACATAAATTTCGAGGTAAAAGTTTTAAAAAAAATGAAGAAAAATTATATGGCAATAGTAGAGTGTGATCCAATAGTAGCCAAAAAAATATTATCCGAAGGATGTGTATGTATAAATTGGTCAAGATGTAGAGTATTCGAATATGTCAGTGTTTTCCGATGCTTTAAATGTGCTGGATATGATCATCATGCAGAAAATTGCAGTGTTGAAGCAAAATGTTTACGTTGTGCTGAAAGTGGTCATGATGCTGAGTCGTGCAAAAATGAAATTTTTAAATGTATAAATTGTATAGATTCCAACAACAAATTTAATTTAGATTTAAATATATTTCATAACGTTTATGAAAAAAATTGTCCAGTATATTTAAAAAAAGTGCAGATACAAAGACAAAAAATTAAACAAACGCAAGCGGACTAGCAATTACCAATAATTAAAAGTAGCACCGAGTTCAAAATTATACATTTAAATGTTCAATGTATTAGAAATAAGATAGAACAACTAGAGATTTGTTTACAAGAGCATAGCATAGATATTGTTTGTATTACTGAACACTGGTTAAATTTGTCAGAAATTCATTGTGTAAAATTAAATGGATATGTTCTATCCACAATATTTTGTAGAGAACAGTTTAAAAATGGAGGTGCAGCTATTTTTGTAAATGCAAGTCTAGCCTTAAATGTAAAAGAAATAAATTTTGTTAAATCTTTTTGTAAAGAAAAAATGTTAGAAATTGTTGGCATTGAAATCAAACTAAATAATGAAACCTTAAACATATTAACTTTATATAGATCACCAGGTGAAATTGACTTTGATACTTTTGTGTAAGATTTAGATTACATTTTAAACCGCATTTGTTTGAAAAGTGATATAAAAGTAATTCTCTGTGGTGATTTAAATATAGATTATGCAGTTGACTCGGTACATAAATCTGATCTTGTTAATGTTATGTCGTCATATAATATCTCTAATTTAGTAAATGAACCCACAAGAATAACTGTAAACTCTGCTACAACTCTTGATTACATGTGTGTAAATTTCGGCAAGAATGTTCTTTGTTCTGTTTTGCATGATAGTATTGCAGATCATTCTGCGCAACTTTCAATAATTAAAGATTGTTTACAACAATTACCCATGTATGTAACTAAAAGATTATTTAATAAAAGTAACCATCAAACGTTCTTATCTCATATTAGCAAAGAAGATTGGCATGACACTTATATGTGTATCAATGTAACCAAGGCATATGAAGCGTTTTCAAGTACCTTGTCATATTACATCAACGTCAGTTTCCCATATAAAAAAGCAAAAGTAGACATAAAAAAATAAACCGAAACCTTGGTTAACTCAAGGCATTAAAAATTCTTCCAAACGTTTAAAGATTTTAAACAAAAAAAATGTTGCAGACTAAATTAGATTCTGATAAACAAGAATTTAAAAAATACAAAAAAGTTTATAGGCAGGTACTTGAAAAAGCTAAAATGTTGTATAACGACAGATTTTATAATATTTCTAATAATAAATCTCGAGCAGCTTGGGCGATCATCAATAATAACATTAGTAAACAAAGGGATAATATGTATTCTGTCAGTGAAATAGTTAGAAATAATCAAAGTGAATCGGATCCTATAAAAATAGCAAATATGTTTAATGACCATTTTATAAACATTCCTAAACAATTAAATAAACAATTAGTTGACATCAATGATGTTAATTTTAAACCGTCAATAAAAACTTATTATCCAACATTGTATCTAGAGGAAGTAACCGAAACTGAAATTTTCAATATCATTAGCATATTGAAGGAATCAAATTCCACTGGCTTTGATAATATTTCATCAAAATTATTAAAAAATTATATTTATTTTTTTATTAAACCAATAACCTACTTGATAAATTTGTCAATCAATGAAGGTGTTATTCCTGATATTTTAAAAATTGCCAAAATAATTCCTCTACACAAAAAAAGGAGCCAGAAATGATATAGACAACTATAGACCTATAGCCTTGTTGTCCATTCTATCCAAAATCTTGAAAAAAAGTAATATTTAATAGAATTGTAAATTTTCTTTCAAAGTTTCAAATACTTTCTTCTTGTCAATTTGGATTTCAAAAAGGAAAATCAACAAAATCTGCAATTAATAATTTTTTAATGCGACTTCATGAAAATTTAAATGCTAAAAACAAATGTGTTGGTGTGTTCTTAGACTTAAGTAAGGCTTTTGATCTTGTTAACCATGAGTTATTACTTGATAAATTATATATGTATGGTTTAAGAGGTAAAATTTATGATTGGATAAATTCATATCTTTCGCAAAGAACTCAAATTGTAGAGATCAATGGTTATAGATCTGATAATAAAAATAATGAATGTGGAGTTCCTCAGGGGTCTGTCCTTGGACCTTTACTGTTCATCATTTTTATAAATGATTTATCTTCTACTGTCAATCAAACTAATTTAACATTATTTGCTGATGATACCTCTATTATTTGTTCAAATTTCTCCTTAAACAAAGTTATCTCACAAAGTCAGAATACAGTAGATACGTTTGTTGAATGGTTCAGCCAAAATAAATTGTTTCTGAATATTTCTAAGACAGAATTTATGTTATTTAAACTAAGAACTTCTCCAGTAACTGAGAGCTATTTAATAAAAATCAATGGATTGTCCATAAAACAGGTAGATTCTGTAAAATTTTTAGGTGTGTATGTTGATCAGTTCTTAAGTTGGGAAGATCATATAAGGAATTTATGTTTAAAATTATCGTCAGTGTGTTATGTGCTTTATAGACTTCATTCTTTAGCAAACGTAAAAATATTATTATCTTATTATTATGCTCATATTTACTCCAGAGTAAATTACAGTATTTTATTTTGGGGATCATCAAGCTCTATGATAAAAGTTTTTAGAATGCAAAAGCGTGCTGTGCGAAATATAGCCGGGGTAAACAAATTTCATTCTTGTAGAAATTTATTTAGAAAATTTAAATTGCTTACGGTGCCTTGTATATATATTTTCGAGATTCTGATATTTGTTAAACATAATTATTCGTCATTTTTAACTAATGACTTCAACCATAACTATGATACAAGACATTCAAAAGCGTTACTCATTCCACAACATAGCTTATCTGTATATGAAACTAGTCCTAGATATGTAGGTATTAAACTTTATAATAAGCTTCCTTACCATATTAAAATCATAAGTAATATAAGACAATTCAAAAAATGTTTATTTACTTTCTTAGTAAATCATTCTTTCTATGATGTTAATGAATATACTAATTGTTAAACTTTATACAGCACCTCATGAAATTTTCAAATTTTCTTTGTGTACTTGACTAGTCCTACACCATATGTACATTCTTTGTATTGGTATTTCTTTTTTTAAGGGACAATTATTAAAAAAAAAAAAATTATAATAGAAAACCAGATTGTTTTCTAAATTTACTAATTACTAGAGGTTATTAGTTGAATCTTGAATACATATTTTCAGAATAATTGAGTAAAAAACAAACTATAATAAATAATTAATTATTCAGAATCTATCATCAATAAGAATTAGGTTTTTATGACTCCTGTATTCAGGAGGTAAGTGGTTTTGCAATTAGGCCGAAGATATGTGGCACGAACTGCTGTCTTAAGTGGACTCTTCGGATAACGTCAAAAATAAGATATATAGATATATCAGCCTAGTAATTTGGTGTCGGTTGAGGTTCGGGTCTCGACGTCCCATGACTAACATGGTTATTTTTTTTTTTGGAAAAAAAATTTTTTTCCCATTGACAAACGTTCATTATACTACCTTCAGGTGGCACTTTTTTGAAAATACGTCCAGCTTTTTTTTTATTTAATTCGAAAATCATCCAAAATCACGTTATTTTCGGATTTTTTTTGGTACTTTTCGTGAAAAGTTCAAAAATCGGCTTTCTAAGGGCAGTCCTTTGAACATTAAGAAAAAATTTTCTTAATTCATTTATTTGCTTAGCTTGCCTTCCAGTCGTCGAGTGCTTAACGCTTTCAAATGGATAATTTTTCAGTGTGACCTGACGGTCTCTTAATTCTTTGCATAGACATCAACTTCTTTGGAATTCATTCAAAACTACAAAACATTTACTTATCTCCAAATTTTTCTGGGCGCCTCTCTTGTATGTAGAGAAACGTTTCCCAGCTGTTCACTACTTTTAAACATATGCTCTGTTTCATTACGAGATATGTTTGCTTGATGAAACAATTTTTTTTTCTCAATAATTGAACTTAGAAGTAAACGAAATTCTATAACTTATTCAGTGCCTTGCCGTAGCAAACAATGAAACCTATTTCGGCGTTAATGGATAACGATATTCATTGACACCGAAATAAGTTTCATTGTTGCATGCTGCAAATTACATTTTGAAATTAGTTGTTAAGCACAGAATTTAAAAAACTAGATTTAATTATATTAAAAAATTTAAAAAAATCTTAATATTTAATTACTTGTACAACCGATCATTTTAGGACAGAAGTTTATACGAACTTTTTTCTTAATTTTGAAATCTATTTAGTACATTTGGGGATTAAAAACTAAATCACCCTGTATACAAATCTAATTGGTCCATACATAACAGTAAAATAAAGATAAAGTGAAATATTTCTAAATATGCTGATTAAAATCATCAATTAGACCCCTCCATAGGAAAATACGCTTGATTTTTTCAATCGTAATTAATAAAAGAATTTAACGTTGAAAAGTGAGTTATTCATATTGAAATGAAAAAACAATCTATTTTTCAAAAATAATTTTTAATTGCTACCAGTTTCGTGAATTATAGTTTATTTCACATCTTCAGGCAACAAGACCGTAACTAGTAGATATTAAAAAAATAAAAAATATTTCTAATATCTACACATTCCTATTGTTACGTCTTGTTGCCTGAAGATGTAAAATAAACTATAATTTACGAAGCTAGCAACAATAAAAAAAATTGTGAGGAATATACTGTTTTTTCATTTCAATAAAACAATTTATTTGTTTTCAATTAAAATTTCAGAGGTTGTAGCCAATATATAACTTTTTTACCAATTAATAGAACTATCAACACACTGAATAAGATTTACAGGAAACAACTACTCAGTGGACAAATGCCCTGACATGCGTTGAATTAAACCGTCAACTCTTGTTTGGTAGCTAAGATCATTTGTCGATTCCTCACTAGACACAGGTCGGTTTCGAACTTGTTATGTTCTCCTCAGTATGCCATAAGTAAAGGAAAAGACAAATAATAATAGCAAACCGGCAAAGCAGACTAAGCAACACAGACGTAGTGAGTGATAAGTGTATCCCTCTGGTGGTCAATGCTACTATCCGTCAGATATCACTGATGTTTTAGTGACTGATAGCGACCTACAAAGCAAATACCAAGAGCTGCGACCTCTAACCTTGGTGGGCTAAACTATATACTGTATAAGATACGAAGGATACACTTATCACTCATTGTATCTATCAACATGACTAATATTGTATAGAAAACTGTTAAGAGGGCTAATCGAACCAGTGTTTGTAAGGTAATTTTTCAAAATTTATTTCTTCCATACGGTTTGGTCAAATTACATCAAATTTGGAGGATCAGTAGTTGAAAGTGTACTAGAGGGCACATGTATATCTATTTTAATTAATTTTCACTTTATGTAGGGAAAATTCATACTGTAAATATAAGTGAAATTTGAACGTGATTAGCTCCTAAATTATGATATCAATCGGTAAAATTCGAGGTAAAATTCATACATGTCTTCTGGAATGAATCTTCATAATTATGTTCAGCAAGTTTCAAACTTTTATTCCGTACTATTTGGTTAAAAGGAATTTTCTAAATAAGTATCTTTGTCACTACAAATGGAGCAAGGAAGTGTTACCTCTATCGGGAATCGCACCTCAATGAAGTCGCTGAATAAAACGTCCAGTGAAGGTATAGCCAAGAGCAAAATTATTCAGCGGCGCATGTATAAAAACTTTCTAGAGAGTGACACAGCTATCCGAAGCTTTTTCCCGACTAGGCCCCTTAAACAAGAAAAATATTACCTAAAATCTTTAGGAGTTTGGCATGGCCCATAAAGTTGCTAAATTGCTGATAAATTTCGGAGAACATTTTTGGTGGAAAATGCAATGAAAAGAAAAGAACGATAATTGCTTGACCATTACTGGACATTGTGATATTCCTATTTAATGCAATAAAGTAACAACGTTCAGAGAGGGGACATCAAAATTAGTGGAGAAATTAGCAGTTTACCGTAATGTACCATGTTAGACGCATTCACTTAGATTTAGTACAGCTGTAACATCAATGTAATTGCCCTGTGTAATGTTTGATATGGCCAAATTTCTGCAGTAACACCAAGCAAACTGCTAATTACCCATATACTCGTATATACAGACACGTAACTATTAAGCAGTTCAATATGTAACGTAGTAAAAGACTGATCTATTTAAGTGAATATTGATATATTTGCGAACAAATTTATCTCCTCGTTTTCGATTGATTTCTGTCGTTTATTACATAAAAATAAACGGGTTTGAAAATAATCATTAAAAATGTATTGAATCGACAACTTTGTTTTAACCTTGACAAAAACATTAAAAATAGAATCCTTATTAAATATAAATAGTATATTTATTTCAATTTATACATATATATTATATGAAATATATCTCAAAACATGGACTAAATTAGTTGTAACATAGAATGGGTATGATTGAATAACCGGGCTTGTAGACTGAATACCTACCTATTTGACATACGGCCGATCAAAGAATTGCAGAAATAAATATATTTAGAGTGAAATGAAAAATAATAACGCTGAAAAATATATTTTCTTTTTTTTTGCTAATTATTATTTACAAAACTTTTACAAAACTTATCATAAGTACAACGTATATCTTTTTAAACAATTCTTTTCCCGGCTATTTGCCAAAACCCTGAAACTTGGATTACAAAAAAGATAATATGCACATTATGTTCAGTGTGACTGACTCAATAATGTTATTTTAAATTCCAACTATTTTGTTCAGTAAAACCAAAAATAAATAAAATAAAAGGTTGATCAATCACATTAATACTTTAAAACATCTACCGACACGTGTTTCTGCTTTTAGCTTCGTAAAGATAGCTCATTTAAAGGATCCAAAGTAACTAAAAACTAGTAAACCCCAATGTAATAAACACTGATGGTTTCAGAGAACAGGATAATTGAAATTATATAGTGGAAGTTCCCCGTAGGGTAGAATAGGTATTTAAAAATAAATTAGGTATCCTCTTCTTGGTAAAAGTTTAAAATATAGAGTGAAATGAAAAATCATAACGCTGAAAAATATTTTTTTTGCTAATTATTATTTACTACTTTTACAAGACTTATCATAGATAAGTACAACATATACCTTTTTAAACAATTATTTTCCCGGCTATTTGCCAAAACGCAGAAATTTTTACCAAGAAGATAATACCTAATTTATTTTTAAATATATTTTATGAAAATGAAACGAAAATCCGATAGAATTGTAGTTTTGGATTTCATAGTGATAATTTCGCATGTCCGACCAAATTAAGTTTTTTCCGAAATAATTAATTTTTGGTTCACACCAGCTTTAAAAAATCGCTGCCACTTTCGGGATCAAAGATCACCCCATGGTAGTGTATACAATAATTAAATTATATATAGAACAAAATTATCAGTTTTGGTATTTTTCAGTATAGATCAAGTTGAAAGTAGTAAAATTATTTTGGCAAAATACGACTAGCTTGTTAACTTTGTAAAATTAGGAGCGGTGAACTTACTTAGAGAAGTAATTTTTGACGTTTCAATTTTAAGAACAGTCAGTTAAGATTATCTCAACATTCCACGATGCTGTCAAAGTGCAAAATTCCAATTTACAGCTTTTTTTAAAACCTTTGGAGAAAATATTTTATTGGCTTTATACATGTTTACAAAATGAGTATTCAAAACTTACGTATATGTATAGCAAGTTAAATGATGACAAAAACCTTAATAAAGTTTTTCTCTAAAATGCTTCCTAAGGGAGCTACAGCCCTTTAACAATGAACTATTGAGAATGGTTTTTATTAAATATTTCTGAAATATTATCCAGGGGTATATCAATATCGGGGTGCGGAAGTAATTTTTTTTATTGTCAATCAATTTAATTACAATTAACTACAATACAAAGAGAATTTGCCTTAAATCAAGTAACTCCTTTTACTTATATTTATATGTAGGTATGCACACTAGGTACATGTAATTAAACTTGAAGACGGAGAATTATCAACTCTAAGGCGACCAATTGTCCGTAATAGAGTTGTTCTAGAGAAAACTGGACTTGAAGTCCAGTAAAGTTATTGCAATTTATTAAATTAGGTGTTATTAATATTATTGTAAATATATGTTTACCTTTTATATTTTATATAACGTTAACACCTTGTATAAATTTTCCATAAGAATAGCTGTGTTGAAGGTTTTTTTTTGGTAGGTTATTGAAAATCTCAATACTTTTAGATATTGGATTATTTAAGCCGATTTGTGTTGTTAGTTAATCTTACATTATGAGCTGTTCTGATATTGTAATGATAGGTTTGATTTCTTTCAGTTATCTGATAAATAGTTTTTTTTTTGTTTGTTATTTTTAATTTAATAAATAAATTTGCACTGTTCTATTTTTAACATAGTTGCTCAGTTAGGAACCTTTAAAATGGAGTATACATCAGTGGTGGGTGTTCCATAGGGTATATTAAATATTACTTTTAATATTTTATTTTGTAGCCGTCGGATTCTTTCAAACAGAGTGATATTACATGTTCCCCATAGCGTTATTAAGTATCCTAATGTTGACCTGAAATATGCGTTATATATATTGAATTTTGTTTGTTTAATCAGTTGATAACGGCACCTGTATTTGCAGATCGCCTCATGGAACATTAACGGGCTACAAGGAAGAAAACTTGAAGTGGAGGAACTCCTAGCCCGGTACGACATAGACGTTTTGGCACTATAGGAAACGAAGATGACGCCGCTGAAGCCAGCCAACTTCCCTGGCTACCATGTCTACAGGAAGGACTACGCTGAACCAAGGCCGATGAGAGGAGTAGCCCTGCTGGTAAAGATGTCGATCGACCACCATCCAATCGTGCTGCCGGACATGGAAAACCTGGAAGCCACCGCCGTAGTAGTGTCAACGGCACGAAATGGCGACATCTAAGTGGTATCCTGTTATCAACCGCCCCGAAGCCGGATCCTGGACACGGACCTGAATGCAATATTCCAGGACCGGACTCAGGTGCTTGCCATAGGGGACCTGAACGCCAAGTCACGGGAATGGAACAGCAGAGTCACCAACACTCAAGGACGAGATCTGCTGAGGTTCTTGGGACGACACGCTGGCAACATGCAGGCACTAGGACCGGACGAGCCGACGCACGACAATGGGATCCACCGACCGGACGTGCTGGACATCGCTATAATGAAGGAGATGACCCTCAATGCGGAAATCTTTACCAGAACGGAAAATTCCACCGAGCATAATCCGATCTTCTTGGACCTAGGAGAGAAGGATGATGTGGACACTGGGACCTTCGTCAAAAGGAGGACAGACTGGGAATTGTTCCGTGCAGCGCTGCAAAGAAACATTGCACATATTCCCAGGATTGAATCCGAGGAAGATGTGGAGAGGGCCATCACCTCCCTGGAAAACAAGATCCAGGAAGCGATGGAGGAAAGCACCACAGAGACGGAGACCAGAAGGGCACCAGCGCCTCACGGAGGACCTCAGATGGCTGATTCGGGACAGACGAAGGACGAAGAAAAGGGCCCAAAGGACCAGACTCCCCTGAGGACAGATATGCGTATAACACGCTGAACAGGAGAGTCAAAGCTGCCCTCCAGGAACACCGTCAAGAAGGATGGCAGCGTCACCTGGAATCGCTGGACCCACAGGACAGGAGCATCTGGAACACCCAGCGTGCTCTGCCGAACAGGCCGAATCCGATGCCCCCAATCCACGGAGAGAATGGGATTGTCTACACTAGCCAGGAAAAAGCCGAAGCATTCGCGGACAGCTTGGAACTGCAGTGTAGGGAAAACCAACTCGATGATGAGGACGAGGACTGGGTCGAGGACATGAAACGCAGAGTGCGTCGGATGCTCCTCCTGCCAGACGATGATCACATCCGTCCGACCACTCCAGAGGAGGTCAAGGATATTCTAAGGAGCTTGAAGCCGAGGAAAGCTCCTGGATGTGACAAGATCGGAAACATCGCCCTCAAAAAGCTGCCCAGAAAAGGGGTGGCAGCCCTAGTGAATATCACCAATGGAATCTTGAGGCTCAGATACTTTTCGGACAGGTGGAAGAAGGCCGACGTCATAGTCATCCCAAAACCAGGTAAGGAACTAATCTTTCCCTCCTCTTCCAGGCCCATCAGCCTGCTCTCCGCTGTGAGCAAGGTAGCTGAGCGTGTCATCTTGAGAAGAATATAAGAAGAAACCGAAGAGCTCCAAATTATCCCGGATGAACAGTTCGCGTATAGGACAGGACATAGTACGGAACTCCAAGTACTCAGGATCACCGAAGAAGTCACCAAAGGTTTCAACCAAAGACAGATCACGGCGGTACTACTCCAGGACGTTGCGAAGGCTTTCGACAGGGTCTGGCACGATGGTCTAGTAGCTAAAATGATGAGTATGGATTATCCCATTGCACTCATCAAACTAGTTAGATCATACCTGCATGGAAGACAGATGCGAGTGAAGATCAGGGATAGAGCGTCCACGTATCGACCGATGGAAGCCGGAGTCCCCCAGGGCTCTGTGCTGTCATCCCACCTGTTCGCTGTCTTCACCTCTGATCTCCCAAGGACCGAAGGCACCGCTATGGCACTCTACGCGGACAACACGGCCCTCACGGCCAGATCCTGGAGAGCAAGAACAGCCACCAGAAGACTCCAAGAGGCAGCCTCTCTTCTGGAAGAATGGTGCATCAAATGGAAAGTCGCAGTCAACGCGGAGAAAAGCCAGACGATTCTCTTCAGGAAAAGACGCAAGGAAACCCCCACAGGACACGTTTCCATGTTCGGCGAGGACATCCAATGGAACTATTCCGTCAAGTACCTTGGCGTAACCATGGACAAAGGCCTGACATGGAGACAGAACACCGAAGCCATCGTGGTAAAGGCCAAGCGGACGAGAGCTCTCATCTACCCAAAGGTAGGAAACCAGAGCAGGCTGAATCTGAGGAACAAGCTTCTGCTAGCCAAAGCACTCATCAGACCACAGCAGACCTACGCCTCCGTAGCATGGGGATACCAAGCGTAGACCTATCTGAAGAAAATTCAAACCGTGGAAAACGTGGCCATCAGGATAGCCGTGGGCGCACCATGGTACGTTAGAGACACTGACATCTTCAGGGACCTGGAGTACACACCAGTCACCGAAATCATCCGGGATAGAGCGAAGAAACTGTACACCTTAGCCGAGGAGCATAGGACCCGCTGATCAGGGAGGCCACCTCCATCTATGATGTTATTTTTGGTCAGAAATGACAACATTGCTTTAATTAATATTTCTATAAATTTTGAAAAAAACTGAAATTAGTGACATGGGTCGGCAGTTTTCTGGCAGCTCTCGTGGTCCTGATTTATGGATACGTATAACTTTAGAAATTTTTAACTCTTCAAGAAACTCACCACTGTGTAATATGCTATTTATAATATTTGTAATAATAGGAACAACAACATCTAGTATCTCCAAGAGATCTCTAGCTCTTGACCGGGCGCTGCGTTAATTTTGAAGTCTTTTATAATATTTTTTATTTCCTCAATTGTGACATTATCAACATATATGCTATTAATACAAGACTGTTCTGTAAAGCTTATTTTGTCAGATTCATCGTTTTCTTCTAGATTGATCTCCTGAATAATGTTATCACCCACTAATAAAATATTCGTTGAGATTATTAGCTATAGGTTCAGGAGTGGTAATAACTGAGTTATCTATTTTTAATTTGGAAATTGCTTTATCATTATTGTTGTATCTGTTAATAAGATTATTTACCACCCGCCACTGTTTTCTTATATCAGTTCCTGCTGTTTGCCATTCAGTTTGAAAATAAATAAATAATAAAATATTACCCCAACTTGATTGTACTTGATTGTTTTTTTAGTTTCTTACACAAAATTATGAAATTTCAATATTTTTTTACGGGAAAAGGGTATTCCTGTTGAACTTCGATACTAGAGCCCGGATCCGAGGGTATATGACAATATTTTGTCACAAATAATGCACACTGTCACTGTATTCAAACTCAGGAAAATCGTTTATCCATCGTTCTACAGTACTTCAAGAGGGACGTGGGCGCGACATTTTTAAAATGTTCTACAACAATATTCTCAATGTACCCCTTGGATCCGGGCTCTAGTAGTTACCATATGAGATTTTTAAAATATATGCATGCTATTTCAAAATTATATAGAGGCCATATTAATAAATCAGTCGCAGATTGCCGCCCTACTATATTAAAATAATAATAATAATAAATGAACATGCAACAACAAAGTGACTTGCATAAACCACCAGACATATTGATTTATTACTATGAACTAATATAATTTAATCTTATACAGGGCATTCCAAAATTATACGGCCAAAACTCTATAAGTATTTGGTGAGTAATGCGTATTAAAGGAGATACAACCACCCAAAGATAAAAAAACAGAAATTTGTGCTGTAACTCAGAATACAAAAAGATAGACACATTAAAATTTATGTTACTTTATGTTTACGATTTCAACTACGTCCCACATCATTTTTATCTAATAGATGTATTAAGAATACATGTCTAATTCCGTTAATACTATTAAAAGTTTTACTTTAAAAATAGATTTTTGATTCATTATTACAGGAAAATGATATTTCGTTTGATTTGTCATTTTCGAGAAAATTCATTTAAAATTTTATTTTATTGCGGGCTTCTAGTGTAGTGTAGTTCTAGTGTTGTTACAAGACAAGCGAACTATTAAAACGGATTTTCTCGAAAACGGCGTATTCTGTTAGAATATGAAAGGTATACCATTTTTTTGTAAAAATGATTGAAAATTAAAATTTTCAAGTCAAACATTTAACAGCGCGCTACTGAATAAAAAATATTTACTAACATACACCTAACCAAGGCTACTGACAAAGTCACTAGATTACAAAGGAATGGCAGAGGCAACATTCTTGGATATAGAAGGAGCGTTTAATAACACGACAACGTATTCGCTAACGAATGCGTTGTAAAAATTAGGAGTTCCAACACTACTTTGTCAATGGATCAAAGCCAGATTAGAAAAGAGGGTAATAATATCCAACATAGGCAAGGCTAGCATTGAAGCAAAGGTGAATACAGGCTGCCTCCAAGGGGAAGTATTATCCCCGCTGCTGTGGGCGACCCTTGTTGATGAACTCCTTCGAAAAATGTCCGCAGAAGGCTTTCATTGCCTAGGGTAGGTTGACAATCTAGTAATAATAGTCAAGACACGATTTGCGAGCACGATATTAGAGCGCTCACAAAACGTCCTAAATATTGTGGACAGGTGGTGTAGTGAGAAAGGACTTTCCATAAATCCTCACAAAACCACAGTCGTCAACTTTACACGAAAAAGAGCTCTGCAAGGCCTAAAACCCCTATCGCTCAATGGAGTGGAAATTCCATTTGACAGTGTGGTGAAATACCTAGGAGTCATCTTCGAACAAAAACTGACATGAAATGCCCACATCTAAAAAGCACACAAAAAGTCACAATTGCCCTGGGAAGGTGCAGACAGATGTGTGGGAAAAACTGGAGATTGAATCCGAAAATGACCCTATGGTTATACACCAGGTTAGTGAGATCCATGATATCCTACAGATCAGTAGTATGGTGGACTAAGACACTGCAGTTGGGAGTTATAAGGCTGTTAAGCGGCGTACACAGGCTTGCCTGCCTGTGCGCCACGGGGGCCATAAGAACCGCTCCTACGGCCGCATTAGAGGTCCTGTTGGACCTGTCACCACTACATATATTTATCCAAGGAGAAGCTCGTTCAGTGGTACACAGGCTAATGCAAGGCTCAACGCCCATAAGGCAGCAGCACGGAACAGAGCACCAGAGGTTATAGTTAGAGTTGAAGGCGCATCCTATACTAGGAATGCCCACGGATAGCATAGTCCCGAAGTATAACTTCAATAAAAACTTCCAAATTATATCAGACAGGGAAGACTGGAAAAACGGTCCCCCAATAACAGCACAAAAAATCTGGTATACGGACGGTTCCAAGACAGAACAAGGAGTGGGAGCCGGGATTTACGGGATAAGGTCAAAAACGTAAATTTCGATAAGTCTAGGAAGATATGCCACAGTATTTCCGACTTAAGTGGCCGCAATACAGTGGTGTGCAAAGGAAATAATAAGGCAAGGGACTGTCAATCAGTAGATAGCCATTTTCTCCGATAGCCAAGCGGCACTAAAAGCAATCGGTTCCATGCAGGTTGACTCAAAACTTGTGTGGGATTGTGTAAATTCCCTAAAAGACCTTGGAAGTCAACATAAACTGACCCTGGTGTGGGTGCCAGGACAAAAGCGAATGAGACAGGCCAAAGAGTTCATTAAAGATAGATCGGCTAAATTTACGAAAGACCTACTATACCAAAATAGAAAGGCCATTAGGATAATAGTGGGTCTTTTAACAGGACACTGTCGGCTCAATAGATATAAAGTCTGATGGGTCTGGTACAGGATGCAACATGCAAATTCTGCCAAGAGGAAGAAGAATCCTCAGTTCATGTGTTGTGCCACTGTGAAGGCCTCGCTGGACTTAGGTTCCACCTACTTGGGGAACAAAAACGAAGAGCGGACAGCTACGCTAAGAACCCCTTATCAAAGCTGTGGAGTCTGATACAAAGGACAAAGCTGGATAAGAAGCTCTAAGAAAATGACTAGGAGCTCCACAACAGACCCACAGGGGGTCGCGGAGGTCAAGGCCAACCAGCCAGCTCATCCCTTCTAATCTAATCTAATCTACACCTAACCAAAGGTCCATTCACGCCTTTCCTGAGCACTCTAAAATTGAACCTGGGGCCTAGTGGAGGTCCTAAACAGAAAGTACTACCTAAATTTTGCTTTTCGAGTTACCGCACAGTAATGTTGGGAACAAAATTACGGTAACTTATTACAGTACAATAAAAACATTTTCTTCATCTTCTTTAATACGCATTACAGAGTTGTTTAAAACACCCTGTAGACATTTTTTTCTACTAAAAAAATAAATACGAACCAATTTTATCACCACTATTTTATGTAAAGATTTATCCCCGTTGATGCAGAGACTGTTTACTACTTACCTGTAAAAGAAAAACATTTTAAATTAATTGAGACAAACAGAAGACCCCAAATGTTCAAATAATAACAAATAGTAAACCAGCATTTATTTACATTTAATTCCAGTTCTTTGTTTCTTAAAAACAAACGTTTGCAAAGAATTGAGTGAAGTGATTATTTAAAAGTTTGTGAAGATATTCTGCACAGATAGTGTTCGCTGCTAAATAAATAAACGACGTTTTAATTAATTTTTAAATGGATTTTTTTTATATATCGACGTGGACGAAAAGAGTGTATTTATCATTTTTCTAATTAAATACGGCTGATAAATGTGAAATTAAATAAAACTAAAAATCTACATCAATTTTACAAACTAAAGTACTAAACAAGTATGCAACCGAAGGACTGGTAATTTCATCTGATATATGGAAGTCCTTAAAACATGTTCTGGTCACAATAAGCCATATTTAATTTTTATTTTAGATTATATCATCCAACAGTATTTAATCAATTATAGGATGGGGAGACACAACAAATTAATATACACAAATACACAAATAAAAATAAATAATTAATTAATGATTACAGTATGTCAAACGAAAAAATAAACCACAAGTGTAAACGATAAATTTCATAGAATAATTAGTGATTGTGGAGCAAACATATATTTTTATTAATTATTTTGTTCTTTCTCTCCCTTATAAAAAAGAAATCGAAAACCGAACAAAAACCCACGTGGGCTTTTAAATAAAAAACCTAGAAAAACCCACCCATTATACCCACCACATTTTTCTAATGGTGGATATTTGTTGCCAACCCTGTCTCTGTTGTACACACCTTTACCCCTATTAGTTACTTTCTGTCCCATCAGTGTCCAATCTATTTGGATTCTTTACTAATACAAATAGTAATATAATAAACACTATATGTCAAAGATATTAAAACATGCCAGAAATATAGTTTTTACCACGGTTTAAGTAATTTCCCCCGTTTAGTTGGTTTAGGTTAGGTCAGGTATTTTTCTTGTTTGCTTCGTAAATACGTGAACGATCAATTTTTTGAGTTCCGTGAACCCTTTATTTTATTAAGAATGCGTACAAATTAAACATAAAGACAGACTGGTTGTGTGGGCCGACAACAAATGAGATGTGTCAACACTGTCCATAAATAAGAAACTCGCATCGTCTGTAATAACATATATTTATATATGCGGACAAGACAAACACAGAACACTGACACCAAGCTCCACTCGTATGGAAAAAAATAAATAATAAACCTAAACAAATTAATATTTACTGAGTATACCTAAAAATAACCATCAAATTTAAACACCGCCCCCCTCTTCGGTGAATAAAAACATATGTGTAATGTTATATGGATGTAAAAATATCTTTTAAATGCACCGAAGTGAAAGTCATTGTGAAAACAAATATATTTTTAAACTCCTTTTGTCTCTTCTGGAACACCAATCTGCACTAGCAGATGACAAAATATTAGACGACAACGATGGCTAGATTATTAGAGACGTGCAGGTCTTCTGAGTACTAAGAATACTGTGGATGTCGAAGAATTAGATAATTCTACTGTGGATTTAAAAGCATAAGATGAATTTGTTCTAGGAAAAATGTGTGTAGTGAATTCCAGAACTTCGGGATTCGTTTTAAAAATTTAGTTAAATAACATGCTTGGAGAAGAGTCAAAAATATATTTTAAATACTCAGATGGAAATGACAGTGGAAAGATAAACAAAAAAAAAAAAGAAAAACTACGACGAATAAGAGAATCGATGTTCAGAAAATGGGATACTAGCGACACATCCAAAGATCTGATGCCCACTTACTAGCCAAGGTGTGGAAATTTATATTCGAACACCTGAGATAGGAAGATCTCTCATAGTTAGTGCGCGGATATTCCCCGAGCATATTAGCGAATATTCGCGAATTTTCTCTTCGAATAGGCGCGCACATTGCACATTGAATTGTACTTGTGCATATGCGGCGATAGCCCGTGATCCGAGTACGCGTGTTTTGCGGATATTTAGCATTTTTTACTTTATTCAGACCAAAAAAAAAGGAATAAACTAACTTTTAGATTGGCAGGTTATGTTAACATGTGAGGCTAGCAATTTGTCGTTTAATAATGAAACAAGTGAAAAATAAGAAAACATGCATAATACGACTAATACTAGTACTACTAGTAGTGTGAGTAGTACTAATCAAGAAAACGAAAGGAAACTGAGGAAGAAATAGAAGAATCATATTCCGATGCTGAAACTGAAGAAGACGAAGATGAATAATTTATGCATGATATAGACACTGAGGATGAGGAATATTGCGTCAAGGAGACTGCTTTTTTAAAATAACTTATATAATAGTAGGTATACAGGGTGTTCCCACCAAAAGTAGGCACCCTGAATAACTTTGAATAAAATTTTTTTTGAAAAATTGGTGAAACACGTCGACCTTGTTTCCAGGAAGGACATAATTTAATGTAATACTTGTATACCTATCATCATCCCTCTAGCCTACACGGCCACCCCCTCAAAAAAATTCAAATGGCAACGGGGGTCGAGTGATACATCTTTTTTAAAGGTCATTCAATTCTCTACATAATAATAATTGTTTCATTATTTTAGATTCGGGAAATAAAAATCAGAGAAGCAGTTCAAATTATCGTATGTATTGTTCAAAATGACCCTCAGCGACTTCCATACAGTAGTATAATCTGTCTTGAAATTCTGTACGAACATTTCTGAACACATCTGGAGTCAATAAACGGCATTCTTGACTTTCACGTAACTCTTCCAGAGATGCGGGTTTTGTTGCAAATACCTTCGATTTCAAATGTCCTCACAAAAAGAAATCCAAGGGAATTAAATTGGGTGACCTAGCGGGCCACTCCACAGGACCTCTTCTTCCAATCCATCGCTCAGGAAACCGATTATCCAAAAATTGACGTACTGCTATAGCAAAATGTGGGGGTGCCCCATCCTGTTGAAAAAACAGTTCGCCCTCTAATAGATTATCGTCTTCTTCGAGGATTTGGGTAATCATTGGGTCGATGTTATTTTCTAACAGATCGAGGTACCTTTCTCCATTTAAATTGTCAGGAATAAAAAACGGCCCGATAATGTGATCCCCTAAGATGCCAGCCAAACATTTAACTTCTGAGAGGCCTTTGGGTATGAATTTCCATGAACAAATGTAGATTGGTTTCACTCCAATACCTACACTTTTGCCTGTTTACCTCCCCATTTAAATGAAATGTCGATTCATCAGTAAAACACGTATTGTACAGTAGATTGGCATTACCGTTGAATTGTTCACTAAAAATCTCACAGAATTCAAGCCGACGATCGGGATCATCTTCGTTTAATTCGTGTACCAATTTAAATTTATATGGATGATATTTGTGGGCCTTTACAATTCGATGAACACTGCTTCGTGATACACTGGAAGCTTCAGCTACTTTCCTGATCGATTGAGTATTATCCATCTGCAAATGACCCAGAACTGCCACTTCGACTGCTTCATTCCTAATCGGTCGCTGAGGTTCATGCTTTTTGTTTCCTACAGAATCTGTTTCCATAAATTTTGTCAATAATTGTAAAACATACTGAGAACCAACCCTTCTGTCTGGGTGATTTCTATTGAATATCGCTCCGTAGCTCTAGCACAATTATCGTTTTTAAAATAAATGCTGACAATTTCTATTCTCTCCTCAAGGGTATAAACCATTTTGAGAACTCACTCTGCTAAAATGTATCTCGATTTAAAATTGGTTGTGAACAGATTAATGTTCACGGACTATCAAATACTTATGAGTCTTTTATTATTCTAAAACTAAACGGACAAGGAAAATGTTTTTTGTCGAAAAAACTCGTGTTGATTTGAGAGCACTAAAAAATGTAGTTTTTTTTATAAATTCCAATACCCAGTATTGTGTATTTTAGATTTTTTTTAACGATTTCGATTGTGTAATAATCATAAATAAAATTATTTTCCTTAAGAACGATTCGATAAAAGTTTAAAAAAAATACACAGTTATGTAGGGAATTGAAGGACCTTTCAAAAGATGTATCACTCGACCCCCCTTGCCATTTGAATTTTTTGAGGGGGTAGCCATGTAGGGTAGAGGGATGATGATAGGTATACAAGTTTACATTAAAATATGTCCCCCTTGGAAACAAGGTCGACGTGTCACTAATTTTTCAAAAAAATTTTATCTCCAGTTATTCAGGGTACCTACTTTTGGTTGGGACACTCTGTATATTATTTTATGCAAAGCATCATTATTGGATCGTGGGGCCCTTAAGGAGATGAATATTTAATCATATTATATGACTTCTTTTCAAAACTGAATAACTTCCGAACAAATAGAATGACCCAATTTTTTTTAATACAATTTTAGGATTAACAAAACCTCATACACATATTTTTTTTCAATGTCTTCAATATTGTGAAACGAATTTAATAAAAATTCCGGTTTTAAACCAAAATTTCCTCCAAATTATTTAACTTTTAGCTTCATTTAAATTTACTTTTAACTTTAAATGACAATGTGGCAGTTGTTATTAAAATTGTTTCACTGCAGAAGTGCAATATTAAATAAAGAACAACAAAACACATTTTTCACCTTTTTTTATCATAATAAAAGTGGTTCCCCACGGATTGTTAGAAACGATGATGTATATGATTCATTAACATTAATTATAGAAGACACTTACTACTGTAACACAAAAAATACATCCATTTATTTAGTTTAAAATGTTAATTTCTGTTTCTGTTATTATGCAGGTGCTGCTTGGTGCATATGGTAAAATCGCTTATACTTTAATACATACTGACTGCATTAGATATAAGACGATAATATGTACATAGTAATAATTAAAAAAAGAGACCCGCAGCGCAGAAAAATTGCAATCCTTAGTAAATTGAAATAAAAACAAACAATTGAAATATTTACGATTTAAAATTGCAGGTGAAAAGGATAAGCATTTATTTTATGTTCATGTACAATTTATGCCACAAGGTGCTTTCGAGCAACAGTACGCAACATTATGATATTTATTTTACTTTAATGCAAGTATCTTATTGCCCCAGAGGTAATAAATTGTTTAATTATGACCTTTAAGTTATATTACATATTACAAATAAATTTAATACGTCATGAATGAAAATGGTAAGGTATCGCATACATTTTATCATGTGTTTTATTGTTATGTATTACAAAATATAAAATGGTTGCATATACTCACATACTTGTCTGTAACAATAAAATAGATTTTTTTCAAGGTGGGGACATGTTAACTGTAAAAAAATATAGACATTTTTTTCGAAACAGACTGAAAATGATGTGACTGCATTAGGAAAAAAGTCAAAGGGCTCTGACGTCATGGCTTACATTCTAGCAAAGCCTGTAATTTAGTTTCACTAGAACCATCAATTGCAACATAAATTATTGTAGTTTTACCAGTGATTTTAGTTTGATGTAATAACACTGGTTCATAAAATTATAGAATTGTATTAATTTATATGATGATCCTAAGTAACGTTTTTTTTTTCATATAAACGTGTCCTACAAGCCGTTATGTAGAAGGAATTACATGGCTTTGATTTTTCAACGGATACGAATTGAGACCGTAACAGCAAATTTAATTTATATCTTAATTAATACTTGCTTAATTTTTGAATATAATATTAACCAGCAATTGGCATAATTTGTAAAAGTACAAATAAAAAACGACAGACTAGAAAAATGTTTGCAGTATTGAGTTAAAATGTACAAATTTTATACAAATATGCATCCACTGGTGCTGAACTGAACAAACCTTGTTGCTTAAAGAATTTTAACAAAATGTTGAGAAAGAACCTAAAAAATTATGAAAAAACATCTATATTTTGGTACATTAATTTGCTAAGTTAACTCATAAGTAGAGCGTGGCAAATCTAACACTAGTCATAGACGTATGTACGTAGGCAACAAACTGTATGCAGCAGACACAACTGAAATTTCTGCGAGCCGTATTCCAATCTGCTATGTATTTCGTCGCGATCGTATGTATAAGCTGATAAAAATAACAATATCACGACGTGCTCGTTAAGATTTGTGTCTTACATTTTTAAGCATACCGTGTGTAAAACGGCTAATGTGGCCAACTTTTAACAAAGACCGATTGATCAAGTGAGATGAACGCAACAGTGTGAGTGTTTTGCAGCTGGCTGGTGGGGCATAGATTGAGCTTATCCCTATGTTCGCCGGGTGTGTCTTATTCCATTTCACTTCATCCTAGTTCGCAGCCTCGTATTCTTATTCTAACTGGCCACATTTGGCGCTATACATATGGTATGGACAAATATAAAGGTCTAAAGTGTAATGTGAGTGAGGATTACGTTTTCACCAAATCTATAATCGTTATTAAAATTGTTCTGTTAGTAATATCGAAAAAAAAAGAAACAAATAATTTTTCCTAAATCCCATGTAGATCTAATATATAAAGTTATAGGCAATATTGATACGTATTTTTTATTATTAATAGGAAATACAGTTATTTAGTTTCATAAAGTGACACCAAACAAAATATTCTTATTAATAAGAAAAAACACGCATCAGTATTCCCTGTAATTTTATACAGGGATCGGCAGAATAGACTTTACAATTTAAAATTGCTCTAAAATCAATACATATTTTTTAAACGTAAGACGTTTCTATCCATCAATTAAAGCATGCTTTTGAGTTTCTTTGACAGTTGTCAAAATGAATGACTGGCATATAGACCAACGAATTTTTTGTGTTGAAGATTTTATCAAAAATAATAGTATTATTCAGTGCAACGTGATTCAAGAAGAACTTTTCGCGTGAGAAATGTTCCGTCGCGTCCAACAATTATGTGTTGGGTCAGAAAATGGCGAACTGGAGGATCCGTTGTCAACACTAAACATTCAGGTCGTCCGCGATTACTAAACACGCAAGAAAATCAAAGGCGAGTTCGTGATGCAATTACAAAAGTCCAACAAGACCAATTAAGCAACATGCTCAACTCCTCGGTATATCCGATAGAAGTATTCGGAGAATGCTTCATAACATGAAATTTCACCCTTACAAAATTGTAACTGTGCAAAAACTAAGTAATCGAGACAAACTAAGTCGAATAGAGTTCTGCGTAAGATTCCAAGAATTACGACAACAGCATCCAGACATTGAACACCGTCTATTTATGTCCGATGAAGCTCATTTTTATTTGGACGGATTTGTTAACAAACAAAATTTTCGACACTGGGCCACAGAAAATCCACTTGAACTCCATCAACGACCTCTACATTCGCAAAAGGGTTACTGTTTGGTGTGCTTTATCTTCAACGAGAATAATTGGGCCATATTTTTTTGAGGAAGACAAACGTGCAGGGACTGTTATGTCTAGGAGATATGCAGATATGATAAGAACATTTTTTTGAGCCTGAACTTCATGACGACGAACGCCAGTATTGGTTTCAACAGGACGGTGCTACCAGTCATACCGCAGATGTAAGTTTAACTGCCTGTAGAGAAGTTTTTCCTACACATCTAATCTCACGCCGTGGTGACATAAACTGGCCCGCCAGATCACCCGATTTGACTACACCCGATTATTTTTTGTGGGGTTTTCTCAAAAGTGGGGTATTTCGACGAAAGCCACGAAACATTGGCCAATTAAAAGAAGCGATTCGCGACGAAATTCATGGAATTTCTGGCGCGGTGTTACGAGCTGTAATGAATAATTTTGTTCATCGGTTAGAAGAGTGTATGGAGATGGAAGGGGGCCATTTAACCCACACAATTTTTTTCTTAAAATAACTTCTTCTTTTTCGTTGTAAAATTCTTTGTTAAATGTTCTTACCTTCGCAAATAAAATATTTATTTCCAGTTTAAATTATAAAGTGAATTCTGTCGATCCAATATTTTGACAACTGTCAAAGAAACTCCAAAGCATGCTTTATTTAGTGGATAGAAACGTCTTACGTTTAAAAAATGTATATTGATTTTAGAGCAATTTTAAATTGTAAAGTATCTTCTGCCGATCCCTGTATATTAAATCCATATGGTATTTAAGTTGATTTATTTGTTTTAATTTTTTATTCTCATCGATAGAAAAAGTTTAACAGCGATTTATAGTTTAATGCTGCCAATCTTTGTTTACCCCAGAAAGGAGATATTTTTCAGCAGAACACATAGAAACTGTGTTACTCATACGAATGTTCATTGATGGGCTATCTCAACCA
Organism: Rhamnusium bicolor; assembly: GCA_029963845.1. Classification (NCBI taxonomy): domain Eukaryota; kingdom Metazoa; phylum Arthropoda; class Insecta; order Coleoptera; family Cerambycidae; genus Rhamnusium; species Rhamnusium bicolor. Next base: position 1,674,448 of record JANEYF010000526.1, on the reverse strand, counting down.
TTGTCCTCAGTCATTAACATGGAAAAAGTAAGCAATGTTACTTATTTCATCATCTGCCATAATTATCAGAAACGAAGGTAATCACATGAGACGCTACTAAGAGCAACGCTCTACTCATATTCCTATCATTCTCTGGTAGTTTCTACTTTTAGAGTTTTCCCGATTTGTCAAAATTTTACTTTAGGGATGTTCACTCCTGCATTCTCTCGATATTAAAACTAAACATTTTCGATTTTTATTTTTATATTACACATCTTTGATTTTGATAGATAAAATGAAAACTGTAGGTGTTAAAATTTAAAAACTTGTTACAAATTGAGATAACCATTCATTTTAATTCTATTATAATAATGGTTCTATGTAGTCCCAATAAAATATAAAAAATTACAATATATTTCAGTGAAAAAACCTACAAAATTTAAATAACACCTCGTATATGATATCGTGGATCATACATACATTTCTCGGTATAACATTAACGACTTCCATTATGTTATTTTTAATATATCTTTTATTTACTTAAGCTATATTACTTATATAAAATATAATGTTAGTTTTATGCAATAAAAAATATATGTTTTTCATGCAACATTACCATTAAAATAATTCCCATAATAATCAGATGAGAAAGAGAATGCAAATATAATATAATGGTATATTAATATGAAAATAAAAATTAAATACAAATAATGTCCTTGCTACAAAATTACAAAAAAAATAAAAGGCATGATAATAATCTAAATGTATTCCTATTTCTTCAGCTAACTGTAAATGATAGATATGTAATGTTACACGTATAAATGTGTGTTAAATTATAGTAGTGTATATTTTTGGCTTTCGTTGACAATTAAACATATTTATATTGTTTATTTTATCGTTTTCATTACAAGCTTTAATACATTTAAATTTCTGTACACAGAACAGCTTCTAAAATCAGGACATATCTTAGTTCGACCGCTCCAGAAACCCGAACGGGCAACTGTTTCGGACACTTGACTATCCAGAGGCAACCCTCAAGGTCGCACGTCGATTGGTCCTTCGAGTTTTTGAAGGTGCACTGTACATACAATATTAAACGTTATACGGTTCTTTACTTGGATGATCTCATCTTTAATGTGTGGATAAATTTTTTAGGTGTTTTTTCAAAATTTAGCAGACATTTAGAATGTAATGATTTCAGATGTGCTCTTTAACTGAACTTGGTTTTAGTCTTCGCAGACATAACATCGAATAATTCATCTAAAACTATTAAATAAAAAATGTTATCGACATATATACTAAACAGTAATATACCAAAAACAGTACCTTGGGGAACTCCAAATTCTACAATACTAAAATACAACGCGAATTTCTCAACCGCAAACACCGTTTTCCATTTACCAACTCAGCTTTCGCTTGGGAAACTGTACTACAGTGGTTAGTATACTTCACAAACTTAGCTCACTAGCAGCACAGGATCGATCCCCACTTATTATCATTATATTAATTTTTCTTGAACTTCGTTAAAACTGTTGGGGAATGCGAGATGACTTAGCTACTTAGACAATCATTTCTATATTTTCTTAAAACTCGATTGTCCGCATGATAAAATATTAAATCTTTTTGTGAATTCAAAAATTTTAAAACAAATTAAAATATGTTAAGGCCATTCTGATATGATTTTGAAGTATTTCATTTTACAAAAACGAATTCAGAGGGGACGGAACATAGAGAAATGCTAAAATTGGGTACATTCTTTCAGTTCTTGTGCTATTTTCGAAACTATTGAGAATTTTGCATAATGCTCCCACAGCTGAAAAATGACCTTTGACCATAGCGCATTTTCCAACAAGATTTATCGCCATGTCAGGATTCAAAGAAAATGACGGATTTTTTTACAGAGAAAAAGGTCACCATAGACTTTTGTAGTAACTGGTTAAAGACGAGGTAAGTAACACCAACATTAATAATATAACATAACGTCTCACGTGTCTATGAAAGTATGTAAACAGAGATATGTTTGACATTGACGCAAAATTCGATTACATCCAAAGCAATCTTCTTGTTAATTTTGATAACGGATTCAGATTGTATTACAAAACATCACCTTTTCTAAGCTAAAATATAATATTTACAGGTTCATATTTTTCTAGGCACGCATTTTTTATATAGGCAAAAAATTCTTTTGGCGCAAAGGTTTATTTAACAAACATTTTGAATAATTTAAAGGACAGTGACTTAATTGTCAAAGAAAGTACGAGATACCATTATAAAATGCCACAAATAAATGATTGTAGACAATAAAAGTTAAATAACTGTCACCATACTGACAGATAAAACATATTTTTTTGAAAAACAAAAAACTTTTGAAAATACTATATCAACTTCACAATGACTTTTTTTTTGAGCGCACATGCACGAAAATTGCTCCCAAAAGTGGGTATCTTCGAGTGATCACTCCTTATATGAATTTAAAAGATGACTTCCAGGAACGGCCACTACTAAGTGACCCCATGAAATAAATGTAAAAAACGAACACAAAGGAGAATAGATATGTTATTTACGTAGTACAGATCATGATTTACTACCATTCCTTTACATTTGTAGAGCAGGTATATATTTTAATATAAGAACAAGGTTTGGAATATAATGGTTTTAATAACTATAATTTTTCTGTCCGACGCCACTGCAAAGAAACCGAATGCAGTGTTTATAACTTATGATTAGGGTTTTATTACCTTTTATTTCCCCCTCTCATGGCCAGACACTCATTTGTTCAGAAGACACCGCTATCTTTCTTTGTAAAATTATTTTATATTTATGTTTATATTTTTATAGCTTATAAAAAGAAATATCTAATTAGAATATAAATAATAAATGTGGTAAAATAAATAATTCTTTTATTGCCGACATAAAATTGCCATTGCTGAATAAATAACAATTTCAACTAAGGTTTTATTAAATATTTAAATGCGCTAATTTATATTTAAATATCCATAACCTTAATCATCTTTCATGGTTCTAAAAGAAAAGTCATTATGAAAAGGAATTTTATACCTGCATTTGTTATGACGGCTAATGAAGCTTGGTCTGATTTTATCAAACCCAACCAAATGATCGACGAGATTTTTTTCAACGATGAGATTTATTATTATTTTTTTTTAAATTATATTATACATCATATACAGATTATGAGTAATACAAGGTGTACATGGAAAATATAATAAAACCGTTTACAGAGAAATAACTATATACGTTAATAAACTTATCCATATTACGATTTTGGGAATATTTTATTTCTTATTACATGATCTCTAGAGTATAAAGTTAAGCGTTAAGGTTTTACGATACCAAAAACATCTAATTTACTGAGTGCTAAGTCACGCTTGAGTAATTAAAATAATAATCTTTTTTAATTTTTCTTTTATCTCAAAAATTATTATATTATACAGTGTGTCCCAAATTGAGCCTGCATGTATTGCTATCTCGGTTAATACTAAAGATAGCAAGTCGGTTGATTGGAGGAAGTTTTAGAGAGTTCTTTGTGCATTTCAATGGTGCATTGAGATTTGATGTAACTTTTTAAGTTTTTGAAATAATTGGGAAAACCAAAATCATGCATTTTCGAAAATCTCGCGTAGTTCCTTAATTTAAAATGTTACGTCATTTTAACTCACACGTTGTACAGACACTTTTTAAAGACGTTTACAGTAAGGGCAACAGAAACAAAAAAAATCTGTTTTATTTTTGAGATACTGACTACAACTTTCGTTTTCTGTATGGACGCCATATTGGATTTTTTTTGCATTCGATAGTACATTTAATTCTCTTTTCAATGATATATTACAACATGGTACAATTTGTTTCTTAATTAGTTTAGAAGGAAAAAAAACATTTATTATTAGTAGGCTATGGTTTGGTGCTTATACCACATGCAGAAACTAATTTTTCAAATGTCATTATAAAACTTTTATTACATTATTGTATCCTAGGTTTAATGGCAAGGCATAACATACTTTTATCTATTATAAAAAACAGTGACTTTTGTAAAAGGAGACTGTGGAAACAAAAGAATAAGGTACTTGTCAAAGTAGCAATGTCGACACTAGTGTTTTTGTACTGTCTTTAGTGTTTTCAGAGCACTTGCTGCTCCTATTCTTTGTTTTACATCGTTCCTAGTATTTTTCATTTTCTTATTTTTTGACGTGTAATAAAATAATAAAGAATACTGAAAAATAATAAATATCGTCCGTACAGACCTACAATTACACAAGGACTGCTATCTAACGATTATCCCAGAAGAGTGGCGTTCTGTGAATGGTATGTCCAAAAATGCCACGAAGATAAACATTTTTCAGACAAGATACTTTGGACTGATGAAAGTAGATTTACTGTGGAATATTCAATAGACACAATACCCATTATTGGAGTATAGAAAATCCTCATAATACAAGGTCGACGAGATTTCAGAAGTGATTTGGATTTAATGTTTGGTGTGGCATAATAGGTAATTTTATTTATTTTCATATTCGAATATAATATAATTATTAATTTATTATTTTTTAGAGAATCGATTAATTGGAACATTCATCTTTAACTACAATTTAAATGGGGATCGATATCGTCAACTTTTAGAAAATCAAATAGTGCCAGATATTAGAGAAGTTGTTCAAAATATAAATTAAGTTTGGTTTATGTCCGGCTCATAATCGTGGCATAGTTAACGATTATTTAAGAGAAATATTTCCTGGTAAGATAATTGGTAATAATGGCGATGTTTTGAGGCGTGCAAGATCCCCTGACCTAACTCCCATTGATTTTTTATGGGGTCATAAAAAAACGAGGTTTATTTATGGGAAGTCCCAGACACAATTGCAATATTGGAAGAAAGAATGAGGGACCATTTTCGCTCCATAAACAGAAATACCCTAACAAGAGTATTAAATACTGTCCGGAAACGCTGTGAAAAATGTATTGAGCAAGGTGGTCAGCACACAGAACAATTTCTTTAAATTTGTTTTTAGTTGTGTAGGAGTTATTTGTTGTAGTTTTTAGATTGTTTATTCGAAATATTGGAACGTAATATCATTTAATCATATTTTGCCATTTATTTAAGACATTTTGTATTAGCTGATTTGGAACGAAATACAGTTCAACAGAGTTGGTTATTTGAACACCTAAATCTTTGCAACTCTCACTAAAAAAATTCAACATAAATCGCAAAAATTATGAATTAACTTAAAGTTTAATACAATACATATGTTTATTTCATAATTTTAAGGGAAAAATATTTTACAAATCTGTGTTAAAGCAGAGAGGTAATAAAATAAAGAAGTCGATATTAATAGCAATCAAATCATGTATTAGTCAAAGTACAAGACTACGTCAAAATTTAAAACGTTTTTAAATGAAAGTGAAATTTTAACCCAGGTAAGTTAAATCTCAATATTTCTTCCAATTTATTACTTCAGTCAACTAAAGTGGTAGAAAATATAAACAGGACACCACCTTGAAATTTCGTTCGATTATGGAGAGATGTAGCTTCTGAAATTTCTCTGCACATTTCATTATCGTTCGATTGTATGTATGTAATTAGTTTTGTCCAATTATTTTTCAGAAAAAAAAATTAGAGTGATCTATGTATGAAACTGTGAGAATTCGACCAAAAATCATTGAAACCCCGTTTGTGCAAAAAAAATTTTTTTTACTTCTGATACAATGATCATAATCCACATAACTTTTTGAGTTGAAGCACTGAAATCTTCAATATCAATTTTTTTCTCAGAACGTAATTTTGGCGCCTGCGTCAGTTGTGGAAATTTGGATGCCTAAACCAACTTCCTTTACAAATTTTGAAAGCTCATTTCATTGTCATTCGATATATCGAATCAGTTTTTTCGACTTCCTTTGCAAAAAAATACAGGATTATATATGAAACTGTGCAAATTAGACGAAAAATCATTAAACCCTCGTTTACAGAAAGTTACCTTGTCTTGCATTGGTTCTCTTCAGTCGTCCACAATGACGATAAAAATAACATTTCTATCATTTTTAAAGCGAGTTTTTACCTTCTGGATGATACTCAGTCTCTAACGCACATTTCAATCATTTTCCAAAACAGGATTTGGCAAATCATATCAGTTTAGAAAACAACTGATAATCGGTATAGCAATCAATAAATATCGCCATTGTGTCATCTTCTTTCGATTGCGTTGAATTTCTGAGTTCTTTTAAAAATTTTCCACAAGTGACAAGTAAAAATGGCGCGAATGAATTATCAGCAATTGGTGACAGTGGAAAGACTAAGACAGCGGGGTTTCTCTATTAGAGAAATTGCTCATTTTTGGATAAGTCTAAGAGCTCCATTCAGGGGTCTTGAAAACGTTGGAAACATTAATTATCATCATGGTGGACGAATGAGGAAATCTGCTGCTAGACAAGACAACTTTATTTCGATGAAGCAAGAGACGTACCATACCTACCAGGCGCAGTTGTCTGTTGTTTACTGAAGGAACAACATAGAGTTGTAAGAAGACAATGGGCAAAACTTCATTCGAACTGGAGAATAGCAGAGTGTAGTAAGTGCTTGTTTACGCATGAAAGTAGTTTCAATTTGTATAGATCAGATGGAAGGATTCTGGTGTGGATAGGTAAGAATGAACAGTTTTTGGAACGAAATATAGAAATGATGGTACCGATTGGAGGTGGAAGTGTGATTGTGTGGGAGAGAAACTGAATTGGTATTATTGATAGGTTAAAATATGAATGTTGAACGGTACAAAGATAGATAAGTGTGTAAGAAACATTGTGGTTCCTTATGCTTAAATAATCGATGAGGGGCTTGTATTAGTCGATGACAATGTTCGACTCCATCATGCCAGAGTCGTCAACATTTTGAGGAAGCACAATATTAAACGGATGAATTTGTCAACTTTATCTCCAGGCATGAATTCAATTGAATATGTCTAT